>JAYEVI010000236.1:0-189276 GCA_036346575.1 Dendrocalamus sinicus
TCAACAATGATCTTGAAGCAAATCGCTTATCCTACAAGGCTAAATTGTATACTTTGTTCGATGGGGTACTCTATAAACGAAGTGGTCAAGGGGTTCCCATGCGATGCATATCAGAAAAAAGAATTACAACTCTTTATGACATACATGTGGGCATCTCGTGGAGCGCACACTTTTATAGAACACTAGTTAGAAAAGCCTTTCGACAAGTTTTTATTGGCCAACAGCCCTCAACGATGCCAAAGAGTTGGTTAAAAAGTGTGTACAATGCTAGTTTCATAACAGACAAATACACCAACCATCTCAAGCTCTATAGACTATACCTTTATCTTGGTCTTTTGTGATATGGGCTCTTGACATCCTAGGAACATTCCCAAAAGCATCAGGGGGCTTCGAATTCCTTTTTGTAGCTATTGATATGTTGACAAAATGGATTGAAGTTGAACCTGCCACTATGATAAGAACGAAAGCTACTAAAAGGTTCATGATAAAGAGTGTGATTACTAGATTTGGGGTACCAAGTCAAATAATTATAGATAATGGTAAGCAATTCTCGAGTACAAAGTTTCAAGAATTTTGCTATGAATTAGGAGCCAAGTTATGTTTTGCCACTGTCACCCATCCTCAAAGCAATGTGGCAGTCGAAAGAGCAAATGGCCAAGTAACGCAAGGGATTAAAATTCGGGTCTTCGACTAGCTCGTAAAGCGCTCAGAGGCTTGGCTACAAGAATTATGTTTGGTATTATGGGCAATTCGTATGAGTCCCACCGTAGTAGGTGAAACTCCATTCTTCCTAATTTTGGGGTTGAAGTCATACTTTCTCCAGAAATTAAGAGCTTTGATAATCCAACCAAGAGCAACCGAGTAGATGACATTAACTTACTCAAGAGAATAGGAATTAAGCCTTAATCCATTCGACGGTCTGCCAACAAGCCATGCGTAAATACTACGATCATAAGGTCCAACCTTGCAGTCTTGTTGTAGGTGACTTGGTATTGAAGAGAATTCAATCCCAATCTAATCGAAACAAGCTTTTCTCTAAGTGGGAAGGTTATTACACAATGGTCGAAGTTAGATGATCAGGATCGGTATGACTTGCCATGGAAGACGGCCAGATTCTCTCAAACTCTTGGAATATCGACCAATTGTGTAGGTTCTATGCATAACTTTTTCAACTCTTTCAATAAAGTTTTTAGTCTACTCAATCTTTATTGTCGTAAGTTGAGTAGAGCTTCTTCTATATTTGTTCGACCATTTTTGGTACATTCAATATGTTCAAACTGATCGGAGAAGAAAACATCTCTAGTCGAAGTCTCTCCTCTCTGTACGTGGTCCTGCCACTAGAAGGAGCTTCCTAGTGTCATACTGCTTCCAACTCTTACTGTCTGCACAAAACAATTGAGTTAACCGAGAAAAGTCAAACGGATTTAAAGAAGGAACTTTGAATGTTTGTCCTATTATCGTTTATACCTTCACTTTGATTAATCTGGTCACCTAGTCGAAGCTTTTCCTTCCTTCATGTGGTCCTACCCACTAGAATGAAATTCCTAGCAACAACTCATTCTTAACTTTTGCTATCGTAACATGACAATGAAATTTGACAACGATAGTTGGATGAATCGCTCCGATCTCTACATACCTATTCTATACTATTTGCTTAGTTAATCCATATAAACTAAATAAATAGTTGGGGCTATTATAGAGTTATCAATATAATTTCGATTCTTAATTGTAATTTCACTTTCTTTCATTTCTTTTTCATCATACGAGTACTAACTACTCAACAAGATGAATTGCAGGGAAAGAAATGTGATTTTATTAAGAAAAGGTTTGTTTTTAACAAATTTCCCTATTACAAACTACTCGATGAAAGAGAGTCGATTTGCATCTCCTCTGTGATATTTCAACCAGCTGGCTCTAGTTCTTTGATCAGGCATACTATCTTTGCTTTAGAGTAGTTGAAGTCGTAATCAATCGGTCGAAGGTTGAGGCTTTGGTAGCATGCCTTATGTTTTAGCAAGGCATAACTTATGCACTCTTAATGGACTCTCGTATCAAGCCAGCTTGGTTGGTCTTTAGGGTGGCTAAGAGCTTCTCTAAAGCTCTAACTTGTCACCCGATCGTACTTGAGTGAGTGGTCATGGTGTCCTTAGAAGGTTTGATCTTCTCAACACCAAGCGCTCCAAGTAGATCGTTTATAAGAGAAATGTTCTCCTAAAGAATGCTCTTCATTGACTGTCTCCTCCTAACTATGAGTTGAAGCCACTACGAGTCGCTTTATTTTGACTCTGACCTCTCCAAAGCAGAGTGAAACTTAGTCAGAAAAAGATACTCATAAAAGACTGGTTAGTAAGAACTGGTCGAAGGTAAAGATTTCCTTACCTACTAGTCGAGACTCGAGTTTCTCGACTTCATCTTTATACTGGTCTTCGGTGACCTGATCCTCTGGCTTTTCTCTTTTTCGATACGAGTAAACTCGCTGATCACTTTGGTCTTTTCATCAACCTTAATGTGTAGCTTACACGTTTTGACCTCTTTATATATAAAAATAAAAGAGTTAGAGAAAAACAAAAGGACATCCGAATAAACGTCGTAAATTCAGAACTCACTGTTTATTTTATTTTGCAACTTGTCAGTTGCAGAATTCACCTTCAAAAGCTCAATCGTAAGGTCGACATTTTCCTTCCTTAACTTCTACATCTCGACCTTCACATTATCAAGTGCGTCAGATAAGGTCTTTTCGTCGCTCTTAGACCTGTAAAGGTTAAAGATAGACATAAAGAGCTAGAATAGTAGTCAAAATAGAAAAAGACTACGTATGCGGTGGCTTACCATTTCTTCACTTGTTCACAGTTTAGCATTTTCCTACCTTAAGAGCATGAGTTGTGCTGTGGTATTCAGCCACAGTAACCATATCTTCCAAAACTCTCTAGATAAAGGAGACAATGAGAATTGAGAAAAGCCAATTGTAAATGACTATGCATTAGATGCTTACATTCATGCCCGTGAGAAAACTTGGCACGTACTCACTAGGAATCCTCTAGTCGATCGAGCTCTTCGATCTTGTTCCACCACACCTTCTCGAGGCACTCATCATCGAAGACATGCCTCTTGTTGGGAATATCATTGGGGGTGCGAATTCGGTCATGAGATCGACACGAGGAAGACCCTACTACAAAAGTAGAATTAAAATACTTAGAGAAGAAGTTAGGATCTTATTGTCCTTCTTTGGCTATACCTCCTTGGAGACGAGGAAGAGCCTCCTCGGTGGTTCCCTCCTCAGCATGCCAGTTGGAGGGATTTGTTACTTCTCGACTAGGTACTTCTACCCTATCTTCGGCCGCTCTTGCACTCACAACATGATTGGAAAACTAAGATTTGCCCAATCTCCCCTGATGGCCAATGTTGTCTGGCGGCTCCCATCCACTTCACATATTTCCTCATTTTTGCGATGTCCATCTCTGACACCGGCCAATTGGAAGAAGACTTTGTTATTTTTCTTAAGCGATTGGTTTGGATTTGGAAGAAATTGGGGGAAGAGAAAGGCTTGGTCGATGGCAAAAACTCAAAGAAGATTGGAGCAGAAGGGAAAGTAAGAAGCCCAAAAGATTACCTCACGATAAGTTTTATAATCTAACGAGTCACTTACTAATCTCGAGCCAGCGATTGCTAGCTCTTTGGGAATTACACTAAATGGACAAATCGATGAGAGTCGATTGAGATTCTAAAATTCCTTTATTTGAAACCGGTGTGTCTTTACAACTCAAGCGAAATTACCTTTTTGACAAAGTTCACTTCTGGTTGAATTAGATAATAAAGACTCTACTTTCGATCTTCATTTGTCTATGACCACTCTTTCTTAAGTAAGTTATTTTCACTTGAAGTTGCGGAGCTAGATGACTAGGATGTAATAATCCTCAAATTATTATTTATCTGTAAATGATATTGTTACATCATTATACTCCTTGAATATACTCCTTATCTATGAAAGAGAGATTTCACAAGGTAGTCGTAAGCTCTTCTACGACATCTCCTTATTCGTAAGCTTTTCTATGACTACTCATTGGTCGTAAGCCTTTTCTATGACCACCTTATAGTCATAAGTTCTCCTACGACTATGACATAGTCATAAGTTATCCTACATCCATCTGATGGTCGTAGATCCTCCTACGACTAAGCCAAACTTCAACTGATCTATCTACAACAACCCATTACATCGCGGGCCTATCTAACAAGATGGTTAGCACGTGCATTTATTATCTGAAATAAATGCACATAACTTCTCTCTGACAGAAACCACCACACGATGAGTGAGATACCACATCTCTAATAACTCCCACCGGACGGTTATCATTTGAAACGTTAAGGCATCACTTGGCAAGGAAAAATGGTTGCCACCTTGCAAGCTATATAAAGGTGGGCATCAGGGAGGAGAGGAGGAGGGGCCTAGGGATAGTCCTGAAGAAGAATAGAAGTAGAGCAGGACATTTCGCATTACTTTCTCCATTGTAATAAGTTCATTGAGTAATAGCCACACATGAGTAGAGTTGTTATTCTCACAGAAGAAGGTCCGAACCTGTATAAAAATCCCTGTGTCTTTTCTCTGTGTGATCATAGCTAGGTCTTCAAGAGTTGCCCTAAACCTAAATAAATCATACGTAAGATCAATACTAAAACATCAACACATACATTATTTAAAATTTTCCAACCTTGAGATCAGTTTTTATTTGGGCAAATGGTATAATAGATGATTGATGATGGTAGAAACATACAGCCAACAAAGCATTACATGGCCAACAAGAGTGTGAGATTGGCTATAACAAAGGAAAGATGTCAGACTCGGATTTAGCTAATCTAAAATCCTCTCTAAATCCACTATACTATTTGCTAAATAAGTAGATAGTGCTCACAAATACAACACTGAATCATTTAATACATGACATAAACCATACTATTCATTAATATTACATATCAGAGTTTAATTAGACTATATCAGATCAAGTTTATAATAAGGGCTGATCGGGCCAAATAGTTGGATTACACAAGCGGAAGCGATAGCAAAAGTGGAGGGCATATCTTGCCACAGGCAAACGACTTGGGTAGAATGTATGCAATCGATATTAACCAAGAACCTAGATAATATTGGTGCATGCAATCACCATCTTAGTCAGCATGACTACGGTAAGACCTAGACTACTAGAGACTATCCTAATCTCCTCCATCTTCTTCACCATCAGCTCCTGGGACATCGTAGTATGCATAATGTCCTTGGTCCACAGGTTCTGAGGGGTTTAGTGAGTGAGGTTAAGCACAAACAACTATGATTCATGAGCCAACATACAGAATGCAATAATATATATGCAAGGTTCAACAAAGGTAGGCTCGGGTTCTTTTATTTGCTAAAGGCAATATTTGAAAACTATAATAATTAGAACTCCTATGACTTAGCATTCTAACCAAATCATGTTTTGATTAAAGAGAGTAAGAGTGCGCAATATTAATAATGGTACAGGTTCCATCCATCTATTACATGGTTCCATCTACGATATGTTTTTTTGTTACTAAGGTTACATCTACCCATTATTATGGGTTACATCCACCATGACAATCCAAAATTAGGGTTACATCTATCCGATAAGTTTTCATCTCACTCACAAAGTTTTAGAAATAGATACTAACTCGAGTAAGTTCCTATACTTGCCCTTGACCGTGGATGCATTGTTCAAACATTTACACTCTGCAGAGATTGTACATTTTACCTATAAGAGATAATCAACTTGTTATGTTTCACACATTACCTTGGATATGTGAATCAAAAAGATCATTGCAATATCTTTACAATGCATCACCCAATATAAGTTACACCCGCTAAGGTTTCATCTTAGTGAGGTTACATTCACCACACCAAGACTCCCTCTTGTGCTACATGAGAGCTTAAATCCAGCGACATGACTCATGTCCACAGTGGCTTAAAACTAGAGACACAACCCATGGGTCCCTCCAATGGTGCAATCCACACTGGTGGATGCAAATTAGTTAACCAAGTCATACCCATTATAGACTTATGGTTGTACTATTTTACATTAGGAAGTCATTACAAGATCCAGTCCTTAGAACTATTTGGGTAGTGCTACTACAAATCATAATTTTTTGTGCTATATCCACAACAACACCTCTTACTATCCATCTAGATATGTAAAGTAAGTTTTAGGGTTTTGAAAAGTATAAAACTAAGTTATCTCAATATACTAGCCATTTCCTTCCAATGGTTGCCCAAAATTAGTTTTATGATTGAAAGATGATGATAGGGCGATTTAATATCCTAGTACTTAAGCAAGACTAAGCTTTACACTTAAGTAAAACTTATAGCTATTAAGGTTACCAATATAGTTTTTAGGGTGACAAGGATTATGTAATTCAAGTGTCCAAAGGATGGTGTAATAATAATATAATGTTGAATAGTCATGTATCTATATCCTTAGGCGAACATACATTGTCATAATAAATAAACATGTAGTTTGATAATTTAAATGAATATAGTTTGCATAAAAAAGTAGGTTCAATATAATCAAACTATTGACTTGCCTGGCTCACAAGTAGGTTGGTCTTGAAAGTATTTATTTGTCTCGAGCTATGGCTCTTCCATGCCATCGTGCTCTACTCTGATGATCGCAACAAAAAGCAAATAAATACATGAGCAAAATAAATAAATCCAAATGAAAATTCAAATGAACTCTAAATGAGAAGATTTCATTGCCATTAGATAGATATTGAATTTAGACATTTTAGAAACAAGTTTCATTAAATTTGAAGTTAAAACAGTGGGAATAGGCTCTGTAAAGTTTAAATTAGGATTAAATGCAAAAATAAACAGAGGAGAGAGAGTACTCTCTCACTGACAGGTGGGGCCTACCAAAATTAATTTGATTTTTGAATTATTTCTTAATAGGTGAGGCCCTCAGGTTTTTAATTTATTTTTGAATTAATTTCGAAAAGGAAAAGGCTTGAGAGGTTAACAAGTGAGACCATTCACTGTAAAGCATAGTCAAATGGGTCCATTTGTTAATGGATCTTATTTGCTTAACCATTTTTAAAAGGGTTTTTAAATGAAAGATGACAGAAACTTAATGAAATGGGGCCTGCACATCAATGAAAGGTTATCTAACTAAGCACTATTATTAACACTTAAAAAAGAATTTAAACTTAATCTAAGCATGCTACAGTGTCGTCTTCCTCCAGCCGAGCAAGGCGGGACTCATCACTAGTGAGGGGAACCACGGTGGCCAGACGAACGGTCAAAAACGGGTCGCTGGCCTCGGACCGTACCTCTAGGCGAGGTAGCGGGCTCAATTTGGTGCAAAAGGTGATGGACAGTGAGCTATGTGGCGATGAGGCAAGGGTGCATGGTACCACGGTGATCGGCGACACCAAAAGCTAGGGGAGCACCATGGGATAGAGGCAACTCACCGGAGGTGAAGGTGGGGCTCAGGGAGGCACAAAACGAGTTGGCGGCATGGACCGGGTCAGCGGTGAGGAGGTTGACAAGGGCAGCTCACTAGACGAGATAGACGCGCGCGCTACGTCCCCTACCCTGCGAAGTGGTGGCAGTGGAGCTGGCGCCTAGACGAGGTAGACGCGCGCGCTACGTCCCCTACCCTGCGAAGTGGTGGCAGCGGAGCTGGCACCTAGTCGACGTAGACGCGCGCGCGCTCCGTCCCCTACCCTCTGAAGTGGTGGCGCGAGCCGGGCGCTAGTCGAAAGACACGCCGCACGCCCGCCCCTACCCTCGGTGGTGGCAGCGAGCCGGCGCCAGTCGTCGAAGCAGACGCGCGCGCTCCGCCCCTACCTTCGAGTGGTGGCGCGAGCGGCGCCTGGTCGACGTGACGCGCGCGCTCCGCCCCTACCCTTCGGTGGTGGCGCGAGGCGCGCTTGTCGGCAGACGCGCGCGCGTCCCCCTACCCTTCAAAGTGGTGGTAGCGAGCGGCACCTTGTCGGCGAGACGCGCGTGCTCGCCCCTTACCCTTCAAGTGGTGGCGCGAGCCGCGCCTAGTCGGCATGCATGGGAACCTCGATCACATCTTTGTTTTTATGTTCCAGTGCGCGCGCAGGCGGCGCTGCGTGCTTGGGAGTATCCAAGCCGCGGTTGTACGCCGTAAAGTGCACAGAGATAGCGCCCGCGGTCTTACTCCGGGGAGTCCGTGGGATTGGCATCCACGTCTTATTTATACTCCGAAGAGTACGCGCTGGGGCAACGCCCATGCGTGCGCGAGGTTCGCGTCTTGTTTATACTTCGTAGAGTGTGCAGGGATGGCATCCGCGTCTTTTTATACTCCGTAGAGTGCGCAGGGATAGCATCCGCGTCTTCTTTATACTCCGGAGGAGTGCATGGGATTGACATCCACGTCTTACTTATACTCCGAAGAGTACGCCCTGGGGCAGCGCCCATGCGTGCGCGGGGTTCGCGTCTTGTTTATACTCGGTAGAGTGCGCAGGGATAGCATCCGCGTCTTCTTTATACTCCGGAGGAGTGCATGGGATCGACATCCATGTCTTATTTATACTCCGAAGAGTACGCCCTGGGGCAGCGCCCATGTGTGCGCGGGGTTCGCGTCTTGTTTATACTCCGTAGAGTGCGCAGCGATAGCATCCGCATCTTCTTTATACTCCGTAGAGTGCGTGCGGAGGCGGACCTCGACGCTACGTCTTATTTAGAGTACGTAGACTGCGCGCGAAGGCGAGCCTCCGCGCGTTGCGGGCGGTGAAATTGCGTGCGGAGGTGGACCTCGATGCTACATCTTATTTATACTCCGTAGAGTGCGTGCGGAGGCGGACCTCGATGCTACGTCTTATTTATACTCCGTAGAGTGCGCGCGGAGGCGGATCTCGACGCTACGTCTTATTTAGAGTCCGTAGACTGCGCGCGAAGGCGAGCCTCCACGCGTTGTGGGCGGTGAAATTGCGTGCGGAGGCGGACCTCGACGCTACGTCTTATTTAGAGTCCGTAGACTGTGCACGGAGGCGAGCCTCCACACGTTGCGGGTGGTGAAATTGCGTGCGGAGGCGGACCTCGACGCTACGTCTTATTTATACTCCGTAGAGTGCGTGCGGAGGCGGTCCTCGACGCTACGTCTTATTTATAGTCCGTAGACTGCGCGCGGAGGCGTCCCCCCATGCGTCTTTATTTATGCTCATGCATAGTGCGCACGAAGGTGACCCTTCGCACGCTTTTAGTATGAAAATGGGAGAATTTGCATGAACGATGCACTTTATTAAGTTCCCGTTTGCGCGGGTGAGCGGTTACAAAGGTTAAGGCACTAACCGTTAGCCGCTTATGGCCACCAAAGCCGCGGAGGGCCCTTGCCCTTGTGTGCTTGACTTAGGCGTAATACCGTCGTAGTCTGTCCGCATTCCACGTGTGCCGGAGCGTGTGCCCTTCCAAGGTGGCTAAGCGATATGCTCCCTTCTGCAGGGCCTCCACAACGATGTATGGGCCTTCCCACTTGGACTCGAGCTTTCCTACCGTCTCCACGTGGAGTGCCATCTTGAGGACGAGGTCTCCCGGTCTGAATTCGTGCGGGTACAGCGAGCGGTTGCGACCACGCACCATCTGTCGCGTGTATTTCATGACGTGCTGTGTTGCGCTTGCCCGGCCTCCGTCAAGGAGATCCACGGACAATTGGCGTTCCTCGTCTGGTGCTTGGACGAGGACCCGCCGCGAGCCAGCCTTTATTTCTTCAGGTGTGACCGCCTCATCACCGAAGAGGAGCTTGAAAGGCGTGAACCCCGTTGGGCGTGTGACCGTTGTGCGAAGGGACCAGAGGACGCTGTAGAGCTCGCCTGGCCACTTCCCCTTTGGTAACCCAACAAGGCGCTTCTTGATTGCGACGGAGATGGCGCCGTTTGCCCGCTCCACCGCCCCATTGGACTGTGGGTGTCCGACCGAGGCGAACCGAAGGGTGATGCCCATGTTGCCGCAGAATTCTTTGAATGGGGCTGCGTCGAACTGCAACCCGTTGTCGACGGTGATCTTCCTGGGCTCGCCGAATCGACATATGATGTTCTGCCAGAGGAAGCGCTGTAGAGCTGCCGAGGTAATCTTGGCCAGAGCTACCGCTTCCGGCCACCTGGAGAAGTACTCCAGAGCAACCGCGACGAATCGCAGGTCTCCTGGGGCCCTGGGAAGTGGTCCCACGACATCGATGCCCCACTTCGCCAGTGGCCATACCGGGGGTATGGGGTGGAGGCTTGTCGGGGGCCTGTGGATAGCCCTTCCCATCCATTGGCAACCTTGACAGTGGCGCACGAGGTCCTGGGCATCCATGGCAGCTGTTGGCCAATAAAAGCCCTGTCTGAATGCCTTGCCCACCAGGGACCTTGGTTGGAGGTGCGAGCCACAGAGACCCGCATGTATTTCCGCAAGGAGGCGCTTTCCTTCTTCGTGCGGGAGGCACCGCAGGAGCGGTGCGCAGACCCCCTTCTTGTAAAGCGCCCCGTCAAGCACCTGGAAGGACCTGGCGCGATGTTGCAAACGCCGGAGCTCGGAGGCGTCATCCGGTTCCGCGATACCCAGTAAAAGCGAAGGCTCCCGCCGCCACCACCGCTGAGTGATCACGGTGGACGAGGGCCGCGTCCCGATTATCTTGTGCTGTGGCCACCGCTGGTAGGGTTTCGTAAAATGCCCCTTCGGGAATTGGGAGCTGCTGACTGGCAGCCTTGGCCAGGACGTTAGCTTGTTCGTTGTCCGCTCGAGGGATTGCCTTCACGGTGACACCCAAAAAGTGTCGCTCCTTCGCTCGTACTGTCGCTAGGTACTTGGCTAGCTCCGGGTCTTTGGCTTGGTATGACTTGTCTACATGGCCCGCCACTAACCGGGAATCGGTGCGGACGAGGACTCGCCTTGCTCCCATCGCTTTGAGCTTTCTGAGGCCGAAGAGTAACGCCTCGTATTCGGCCGTGTTGTTCGTAGCCGGAAACGCTAGGCGCGCCGAATATAACAGGCGCTGCCCCTCTGGGGTGGTAATAACGGCGCCCAGCCCTGCGCGCAACAC
Source organism: Dendrocalamus sinicus (assembly GCA_036346575.1). Classification (NCBI taxonomy): domain Eukaryota; kingdom Viridiplantae; phylum Streptophyta; class Magnoliopsida; order Poales; family Poaceae; genus Dendrocalamus; species Dendrocalamus sinicus. The sequence goes on from JAYEVI010000236.1 coordinate 11,046, forward strand.
CGTACGCTCCGTCGGTGTTGAGTGCCCACACCGGGTCTTCGACCTGGAGGGCGGGCTGAGCTGGAGGGGTCCAATCCGCGAGGAAGTCCGCCAGAACTTGAGACTTGATCGCCGTTCGAGAGGCGTATGTTAGGGAAAACGGGGCCAGCTCGCCCACTTGCCAATTCGCCCCGTGGACTCCTTGTTGTGCAGCATCTCTGCCAGAGGGAACGATGATGGCACCGTTATCAGGTGCGCCAGGAAGTAATGCCGGAGTTTTCTTGAGGCCATGACCTGGGCGTAGGCAAGCTTCTCTAGCTCGGTATATCGCGTCTTGGCGCCCTGGAGGGCTTCGGAGACGAAGTACACTGGCCGCTGGAGCACGCCTTCTTCCAGACGAGGACGGGCGCGCCGCCGTGCCGGCGGCGGCGACGAGTAGGAGGGGAGCCTCTGGTGCTGGGGCTACCAGAGTGGGGAGGGTTGCAAGGTGTTTCTTGAGGTCGTCGAAGGCCTTTGCGCAGTCGTCATCCCAATGAAATCCATCGCAACCGCGGAGGGTCTTGAAAAATGGTAAACCCCTTTCCGCCGCTCTGGAGAGAAAACGGCTCAAGGCCGCCATGCGGCCTACCAGCCTCTGGACCTCCCGCGTCGGCTTGGGAGGTTCCATACCCAAGATGGCGTCAACCTTGTCGGGGTTCGCTTGGATGCCTCGCCCAGATACGAGGAAACCCAATAGCTTGCCCGCCTGTACGCCGAAGACACATTTGTCTGGATTTAGCTTGATGCCCGCCTTCCGGAGGTTGTCGAAAGTCTCCTGAAGATCCCGGCCGTGGGAGGCGAGCTGGCGGGTATTTACTACCACGTCGTCCACGTAGGCCTCCACATTTCGCCCTAGCTGGACGGCCAGGGCCACCGTGACGAGGCGGGTGAAAGTTGCGCCCGCGTTCTTCAAGCCGAAGGGCATCCTTACGAAGCAGAAGGTCCCCACCGGCATAATGAAGCTGTTTTTCTCCTCGTCGTCCTTGGCCATGTGGACCTGATGGTAGCCGGAATAGGCGTCCAAGAAGCTCATGAGCTCGCACCCGGCGGTTGCATCGATCAATTGATCTACGCGCGGTAGAGGGTAATCGTCCTTCGGGCATGCCTTGTTGAGGGCGGTGAAGTCGATGCACATGCGCCAGGCGCCGCTGGCCTTTTTGACCAATACCGGATTGGCGAGCCAGTCCGGATGCTGAACTCGCGATAACCCCGCCAAGAAGCCGCCACTCCACCTTAGCCGCTTGTCTGCCGGTCCGTGACACACGGTGAAATTTCGCTGACGGGCTTGGCGCGGGCGGATCGCGAGGTTATGTTCGATGAGGGCGCGGTCCACTCCTTTGATATCTTCCGGGGACCATGCGAAGACGTCTATGTTGGCCTGGAGGACTCAGAGCAAATCTTGCTCTACTTCCGGAGGGAGGTCTTCGCCTATGGATACGAACTGCCCCTCCGCTTGGAGCGGCACCCTCTTCACCCCGCCCTCCGGGTGGGGCTTAGGTGTCCAACCCGGAGCAGATGGCGTATCCGCCTGGTATTTGTTGACGAGGGCGTGCACCTTGCGGTGCAAGCGTCCAGCTTCGGTTTCGATGCTCCGAGCCATATCCTGATCGCCGAAGACGGTGATAACGCCCCGCCGTCCTAGGAGCTTCATGCATAGGAATGCGTAGTGTGGGACGGCTTCGAAGGAGTTGATGGTGGGCCGGCCCAGTATAGCATTGTACGGATATGCTACGTCCACGACGTCGAAGATGACATCTTCGGTCCTGGCATTGTCGGTCTGGCCCACGGAGACTTGCAGGCGGACCTGACCCAGAGCCTTCAGGGGCTGCCCTCCGAGGCCTTGAAGGGGGACTTCCGAAACTTTTAATAGACTCTGGGGTACTCCCATACGATCAAGGGCCTCCGCGAACAAAATGTTGGCGGAGCTCCCTCCATCAATGAGGATGCGCCTGACGTCGCAACCTACAATGTCAGCCTGGATGACCAAGGGATCTTGATGGGGGAATTCTACCCCCTAGGCATCGGCTGACGTGAAGGTGATGCTGCAAGGGGACGCGCGCCGAGGTAGTTGTGACGAGGGAGTGCTCGACGAAGAGCCTCCATCAATGACATTAATGCCGCGGCATTGGGTCTCTCCAGGGGAACCCGCACGGGAGGGACCACCTTGCCCATGTTGTACGCGGGCTGTTAAGGGGGACAACGGCTTCGAAGCCCGCACATGGGCCACCGCCTGTCGTAATGCCGCGACCTCGGTGCATGCCTGCGTGAAATGGCCCCCGTAGCCGTGTACCTCGCACCATCTATCGTACTCTAGGATTTCCTGCTCCGCACGCGGCTTGGCATCGCCGCCTTCTTCGTGTCCCCCTGCGACGCGCGAGGTTGACGCGGCCTCCCGGGGAATGCCCTGCGCAGCCAGGATATGGCGGGCTTTTTGGGGTCTCCGCTGGTTACGCCGGGGCTTACGCCTGTCGCCTGGTGAGGTTTGGTGCACCCCCTCATCGATGGGCTTACGAGTGTCACCGGCGGACACTCGCTTATGGTCCGTCCTCGGGTTGTCTCTTGCGCTGCTTCTTTGTGACAAGCCCTCCGCTTGCCCAGCGTCGGAGCCGCTGCCGCTGCGCCTCCGTACGTCCTCTTCGGCTCAGCGTATGCTTCCACTTTGTCGAAGAGCTCGCCTCCGACTTGAGTGGCTTCGCGCGTTATATTCGCGAGTGGTCCCGGCGGAGACCTTGTGTTGCTGCGTTGATGACGGTTGCTTCGTTGGACGTCCCTGACTGGCAGCGCACTTTCGCAGCGCTGAAGTAATCCCGAGCCTTCGCCGGGTTTTGCTTAATCGCGAAGAGCTGGTCCGCATCAACACGCCGACGTAGTTTCCCTGGAAGTTGCTGCAGAGTTGGCCGCGGATCTGTTCCCATGCGTAGATGGACTGCGGTGCGATGGAGAAGAACCAGGACAGCGCCACGCCTTGTAACGCGAGGGGGAGTCCTCTTGCCTTCGTGGTGTCGTCTACACCAGCGGCTTCGATAGCGGTCTCGTACACGCGCACGAAGCCTCGCGGGTCAGAGTCGCCCTTGTAGGCCTCGATGTCGCTCGGGAACTTGAAGCCCTAGGGCCAAGCCGCCTGCTGCAGGCTCGTGGAGAGCGGGGACTCTGGATCTATTCGCCGCGATGGGACGCAACTATACGTGGGGGGTTCGGATGCCACCGCCAGGGAGGGGGGTTGGCTCCGAGCCTCCTGCATGTCCCGCACAGCTCCGCGGAGGTCTGTTAACTCCCGCTGGAACGCGCTAAGGGCCGCCAGCAGGGCGACCTCCACCGCCGGCGTGGCTGGGGCCATTGGTGCGCTTAGCGGTGCGACCGGTATGGCAGTGATCACGGCCTGTGCGACCAAGTTGCCCGCTGCGTTGTCATCGCCAGGGTTGGTCGTCGGGGTGGTGCTGGTGGGGTCGGTCGTCGCGTCGGTGGTGGGGTCGGCCGTTGCGTCGGTGGCGGGGTTCGCTGCTGCACCTGCACCACCGCTCGTACCTGCGGCTGCTAGAGCCAAAGCCCCAGCGCCGACGCGAGACCTCGCAGCTTCCGCCTTCTTCTTCGCCGCCGACGGTGAAGCCTTCCTTGGTGCCATCCTTCTTCAGATCTGGAGGCTTGTTCCTGTCCTCCCCATGGACGGCGCCAACTGTTGTGGTTACAGACCAAATAGAGAGAGAGTGTAGTAGTGGAGAGTTGAGTAAATGAATGGCTTCTGCCTTCCCCCCGTGGCCTATGCCACATATATATATTCACATGGGGAGTGCTTGTACAGTTGTACCCTTACACATGAGTATTCCCCTCGGGGGCTCTTATGTCATTACACATGTCCTATTTCGGACCTAACAGGCCTACTGGGCTTAGGTGGGCATTAATTAGGAGAAGCAGCCTTTGGATAACTGTATATATTTAATAAAGATGGCCCTTAATTGGCATGTAAACATATATGCCCAATATTTGTCATGCCACCGTTAAACAAACCCTAATGACATATTTTAATATAATAGCCCTAGGCCGTCAAGATTCAAAATAGTCTCACAAACTTAAATATTCTAAATTGAACATGTAACCACTAACATGGGTAATTAAGGTCACATAAAATGATACAAACCAAGCCTTGCTAAGATAGCTAGATGTAGACTAAGATTTGAGATGAGGCTAAGCCTAATAGTAGCTAAAGTATAAGTAGAATAAAAATAGTGTCATTAACCAAATCTTAACACTAGCTTTAGTGCATAGTAATATTGAGCCTAATTGTATATATAGCAAGCTAGAACCCGAATAATTAAGCCCTAATTCAAATTAAACATAATCTAGCGATAAAAGGGAGGTACATAAAATATCATATCACCCAATGTTAAAAAAATCATAGACTATAAGATTAACTTGACAAGCTAAAACTTGCAAACGTTACTTATATATGTATATCCCATGCCCTAAAAATCAACGCTCGACAAAATGATACCCAGCTAGACTTGCACCCCGATTCATAGGTCTAAAGCAATAATGAAAGCGATTATTAATAACAAGATCAAGTCATCGCACTCCACCGTCGGCCTTGCCTCAAACCACACGAATCACCCATTAACTCAAAGTAAAACTAAATTAAGTTTATTCGGATTTGTTTGGATCTTTTGAGTTATTTGCTTTTATTTGGATTCAGTCGTTTATCGCGTAATTAGAAATTGGAAGTCGTGAAGACTCATTGGATCAAGTGAGGTCAAGCTCGAAGTGAAGATAAACACCAATTCAAGAGAAAGCATCGTGTGAGCTCAAGTCTGCGGTAAACCGCGTCAGGCGAGTCAATACTTTGATCATGTTGAACCTACATTTTCTGCAAATTACTTTGATTTAAATTATTAAATTGCATGCTGTTATTTTATATGCAAATACATGTTTAATTTAAGATTCTAGTTATATGCCCATTGCTTACCTTGAATATTATTATACCTCCTTTGGAATAATTGAATGTGTGAACCTTGTCGCCCTAGCAAAATTATAATAGTAACCTTACGAAAATAAGTCCTTAATTATACGCCATGCTTTGTATTGCATAGATATTCGGGGGCGCTGAAATGCCCCAAATATCATTATCATTTTTAATCATGAGAAACAGGTTTGGACAGTCATGGTGGGAATGACTGGTATATATTTTGACATGATTATTTTATGCTCCCAAAAATCCCAACTTGCTTAAATATCTGAGCGGATGGTTTGGGGGCTGGTATGTGGTGCGGTGGGAGCACAAATTATGGTGTGGTAGAACCGCTCAGATACCACTAAGGACTGAATCTTGTCATGACCTCCTGTAAAATAAAGACAACCACAAGTCTCAGAAATACAACTTGGCTAAGTAAATTTATCGAAACCCCCGGACTCATCTCACCGATAGTGGACAGGAGTGGATATGCAAGGGCAAGGGGAGGCCTAAAGGGACACCGAGTGGAGGGTGAAGTTTCCCAGTCGTACTAGCGCAGAGGGGAGTGGAGCCCGTACGCTAGTAGCCGTGGGAACATCCCGTGCTACGTATGGGACCCACCGCAAGTGGGCAGTTTCCCATAAGGTGAGATGACAAAAGGGACTAGATACTTTGAAAAGTCACTGTGATGGTCTGCTCAACCACATGACTAAGGAATCGTGTGGGGCAACGAGTTGATTGTCTCTTGTGGTGAAAGTGTACAAACTCTGCAGAGTCAAAACTATTCGAATAGCCGTGCCCACGGTCAAGGGCGGACATGGGAACTTAACCAGATATAGTTCTATTCCGAAAACTTTGTGGGTGGAAATGGAAAAGTGAAGGGCAGTGGAAAGCCCTGATTTGAATTGTCCTGGGTGTCGTCCTAGTGGTAAGTTAAGCGGCTATAATGCTGAAAGATGCTATATGGTGCAGATGCCATGTAACGGTGAATGGAATCTGGATCACTATTATTATTGCATTTTCTTGAACATTATGCTTTTGTTCAAAACTACCAGGTCTCAGGAAATTTCTATGTATTATATTTTTAAATAATGGTAACATTTCTCACAAATAAAATATCAGGAAGAATAAATAGAGTCGTAAGAATGAAAGATGGCTGTTTATGGTAACCACATAAAGAAGTTGGTGGATTCATGATTGATCATAAGAGGGATAATGATAATGTGGAGTCTAGGAGAAATAAATTGGTGGAGCGTAAATGAATATACAAAGCTAGATAGATGATTTAAATGATTTTGGAGAATTAGGAGTGCAAAGGTATTTCTTTGGATTATGACACTGATAATTTAAAATTCTTGGGAGATATTGGCGATAATGGAATTAATAGGATTGGATTATACACTAGATGGATGAATTGAATTTCTGAGAACATTGGAGGAATCATAACAAGTAGTGGATTATAATCTTGATAAGTGTATTCTCGGTGGATGTATTACTAGTGAATCGTAGATTTGATCTTTAATGTAATTGGTGGAGGTATACTAGTGAATTAGTTAGTGATAGATAATGGAAAATGAGATTGATTATTAGAAGAATGAATTTATGGTTTTGGATCAATAACAAAAAGGATTGAATATGAATGATTTCGGTGGATTTAAAATCAATGGTGTTAATTAATCATGGGAAGATGAATAGAAATTTCAAGATTGGATTATTAGGAATTTAGAACACAGAAGATATTGGTGGATTCAAAATGATTAATGATACTCGCTGTTTGGAATTTTAGACAGCACTCAATATGGAAAGTATGTGTTCGGTGGATTAATTAAATAATATTAGATAACTGATGTCACTAGCTGTTTGGAGATTTAGACAGCAATTGATTGGTGGATCGTATAATTGATGTTATATGCTGTTTGGAGTCTTAGACAGCAATCAATAAAGAAAGTGTATTTTGGTGGATTGAGTCGATTATGGTAGTCACTAGGTGGTGTATAGGCAGTAACAATAACACAATGATTAAATAATAGCAAAGCTGCTAAAAGCGATTTTTGGCAAATAAAATAACCCGAGCGTCTCCTTTGTTAAGCCATGCATACTATTTATTTGCATTCTGTGTATTGGCTCGCGGAGCACGGGGTTGGAGTGCTCACACTCGCTTTTGCGACAAAATTCAGCATCAGAATCAAATCACCTCGCCTCAAAGAACAAGATTGGACAATTGGCGCGAAAAGATGAAGATGTCAAGGGCTAGGTCGCGCACCTCCGGTTGGTGCTGTGGGCATGTCTCGAAGGTCCCACCTGTGTGCTTCATTCTTCCGTTCTGCAATTTATTGATTTCGCCTAATCGGCCCATGAGTAAGTTTACTATTGTAACATCCTGAAAATTTAAATTTGAAATATGTGAAGCTTTTGAATTGTTTTTGCAATATATTCTACTTGGAGTTGGATCTTTATGGTGTTTTCTTAAATTTTGGTTGAAAATCCAAAATTTGGAGTAAACGAAAATATACAAGTAATGAAGATTCAAAATTTTAAATGAGTATAATTGCATAAATAATCATACAAAAAAAGAGAGGAAGAGAGTGCTGTCGGCCCAACCCCCTCACCCTGCTCCTCTCCCCACCCGCCTCGGTCGACCTCAGCCCGGCCCAAACTCCTCTCCCGCTTCCTTCTCCGCACGGCCCGGCTCGCCTGGCATAACGCTGACCAGCGGACCCCGCCTCCACCCACGCTTTCCCTCTCTGGCGCATGGGCCCCAGCTCCTGCCCCGCCCCTCTCCTTTCTTCTTCGCCCGCGTGCGCCCGCGCCCTCCTCTCCCCTCTGCTCGCTCAGCGCCCGTTCGCCCCGTGGCCTCCATGCGCCAGCCCCTGTCAAGCAAACTCGTGCCAAATCTTTCCCCCAGATTGCGCTGCGCTGCTCGGTCCTCTCCGCCCTGCCACGCCGCCTGCGCGCCATCTGCACCGCCGCCTGGTGCCGAAAAGACAGCACGGCCGCCTCGCCCGTTGACGGCCCCGCTCGATCCCCTATAAAGGCCGCCAATGCTCTCAATCACATCCCAATCTCCCTCTCTTGCTCCAACCCCAGCCAATTGAACTTCCTTGCCCTCCTGCTCACCGGCGACCTCATATCCTCCAAATCCGGCCGACACGCTCCCCAGCGAATCAAGCCGAGCTAGCTCAATTCCTCTCTCTCGAACCCTCCTCAGAGCGTCGTGAAGCTATCCCTAACCTCACCCGAGCTTCCCCTTGCCCATACCTCACCGGCGCCAAGCTCCCTACTCCGCCTGTCGCCGCCGCTCGCCGCCGGCCCACTCCGAAGCCCCCTTGACTCCGCCGAGGCTACCACCCGCTTCCCCTCCCCGCGAGCAATCCATTTCCGTAGTTGCCACTCCCCCTCTGGCCACCCCCTCGCCGGTGACACCGTCGGCCAAGCTACGCCCGAGCCTCCTCTGATTCTTCCTCGGTTTGGCCACAGCAATTGCTCACCTCTTCTATTTGGATTCCACCCCTATATCAGTAAGTGGGCGCGGCTCAGTTGGTGACCAGCGCCTGTGACTTACCCCTCAACCGTGAGCTCCCATGTTCGAATCTCCCCCCCCCCCCCCCGGCACTTTTTCCTTTTTCCTGCTATCTCATATTCTTTAACCATTTTCAATGTAGCATAATTGGGAAAGGATTCCAGGAAGATAAGAAAACTGATCTATACCTCAAATATGGAATAATGAGTATATGGACAAGTAAGTGATTAAGGGAAATAGTTAGGTGAAATTTAAATAATTAATTGGAACGCAAATTAAAACATAAATAAAATATGATGTAGGGATAAATTGAGCTAAACCCTAGCATTAAGATTCATGCAAAATAGAGATGCAGCCTGGGATTATTGTACGTTGAATCTAAATTTACTTTTAGTGGTGCCTCTGATTAATATAAAATATAGTCGTCTAAAATATGGTTATCGCTCCTATGTCTTTAAAAGTTGCATAAGCTGATAGCAACCTTAATCAATAGGGCGTCTTCAAGTAGAAGTATCTTGTTAGAAAAGTATATAAGTATATATGCGGCCATTATAATAAAGTAACCCCTAGGTCATCGAGCCTCAAAATAATCTCACAGACATATAGATGCTCCAAAACAAACAGGTAATCATTAACATAAGTAATTAAGGTCACATAATATGATGCATACTAAGCTTTGCTCAGATATCTAAGTTTAAACTAAAATTAGAAATAAAGATAAGCCTAATAGTAGCTAAGGTATAATCAAGATAAAAATAGTGCTATTGATTAAATCTTATTCCTAACACTAGCTTTGATACATAATAAAATTTAGCGCAATTGTATATAGAGCAAACTGGGACTCGTACCAAAGGATCCTAATTCGAATTAAACTTAAGCTAGCGATAAATGAAGATATATAAATATGATAATGGGATTATTAAAGATTTATAGAATAAGTACAGATCTCATCCATCAATCCAGCCGCTTACCATAACCTAAGTTGCAAGGAATACATACCCACTGCACTGCATTTCGATACATAGGTCTACCTTAACTCATGGAACTTCCTTGATAAATACAGAACTAATAAAAGAGATTAGTAATAAAAAGATCGAACCTCACCTTTCTCCAGTTGGCTAGGTTTAGCCACTTCTTTTCGAAAGTAAGTAGTTCCTGTAGATACTCCCTCACTTTTGAACTCTTATTATCCTAAAATTTTCCCTCACGGTAAAGCTATTCAGATAACTCATTCTCTCACTCAAGTCCAGTTACCACTGTGTTTGCAACACACTAAACCGAATCATCCTTCTACTCTCAAATCGTAATAAATGTATAAATTAAATTAAATTGGCCATTTAAATTATTCAGATTTATTTGGATCTTTTGAGTTATTTGCCTTTATTTGTATTCAGTCATTTAGCGTGTAGCTAGATAGTGGAGTCCTGAAGAATCAAAGGATCAGGCGTGATCAAGAGCGAAGCGAAGATAAAGTCCAGAAGCCAAGAAGAAAAGCATTGTGTGAGCTCAAGACCGCGGTAAACTGCGCCAGGCGAGTCAATACTTTGATCATGTTGAACCTACATTTTCTGCAAATTACTTTGGTTTAAATTATCAAATTGCATGCTGTTACTTTATATGCAAATACATGTTTAATTTAATATTCTAGTTATGTGCCCATTGTTTACCTTGAATAATATTACCCCTCCTTTGGAATATTTGAATGTGTGATCCTTGTCGCCCTAGCAAAAATTATAATAGTAACCTTTCGAAAGTAAGTCCGTAATTATATGCCATGCTTAGTATTGTTTAGATACTCATAGGCGCGAGAGCGCCAAGCATCACTTTTAATCCGAGAAAATTGGTTGGGCGATCATGGAGGTAATGACTGTACATTTGATATGAATATTTTATACTCCCAAAATCTCCAACTTGCTTAAATATCGGCGGATTGGTTCCGAGGGTATGAGTGTGGTGCGGTGGATGCACAAAGTGGGTTGTGGTAGGCCGTGAGATAACCCTAAGGACTGAATCATGTGATGACCTCCCAAGTTACAACAAGACAACCACAAGCGGCAAAATGTACGCAGGCTAAATAATTTGCATTAACTTAGTAAGGGTTGCGCGGTATGATCATGGCGGGTAGAGGATGACCACATCCTCCGGCATGATGATCACCGGCGGGTAGAGGATGGCCACATCCTCCGGCGTGATGGCGCAAGAGGGGGCTTCCAGAAGGGTGGGCGTACCTGGAGGAAGTGGAAACCTTAGCGGACGTAACCCTGCTAGGGAAATGCATTGTAACGGACCTGTGATAGACTACTCGACCGCATGTCTATGGAATCATGTGGGGCAATGAGTGGGATTATCTCTTGTGGGTAAAGTGTGCCAACTCTGCAGAGTCTAAAACTATTCGAATAGCCGTGCCTACGGTTAGAGGCTAACATGGGAACTTTGCTAGATATAGTTTCGCTTCAAAACACTTTATGGGTGGGAATGGAAAAATGGAGGGCGTGGATGGCCCTAGTTTGGATTTCCCCGGTGTTTTCCTGATGAGAAAGTAATATATGGTGTGATGCCATAAGTATTGTACGGTGTGATGTCTTGTAAGTATTGTATGGTGCGATGCCATAAGTATGAAAAATTATGACGATATTAGGCATATGGTGTGATGCCATATGTATGGAAAATTATGATGATATTCCTTGAACATTATGTTTTGTTACAAACCGCTAAGTCACAGAAGTTTCATTTACAATATTTCTAAATAATGATAATACTCCTTACAAAAATAAAATGACAGGAAGATTAAATAGAGTCATAAGATAAGAAGAATGACGGGTTGTGGTATATGCATAGAGTGGTTGGTGGGATCATGTCAATTATAGTGAGAATGATAGTGGGGGTTCAGGAAGACATACATTGGTGGAGCCTAAATGATGATATAGGCTAGATAGATGATATAGATGACTCTGGGAGAACTAGGAAGTGCAAAGGTAATTGCGGGATTGCAACATGGATAACTAATATAAATGCTTGGAAGATATAGGTGATGATGGGATTAATTAGATGGATGAATTGAGTCTCTGGGAACATTAAAAATTATTGGATTATAATCTTGATCCGTGATATACTCGATGGATGTATGCTAGTGAGTCGTAGACTTAATCATTGATATACTTGGTGGGTGTTTACTGGTGAATCAAAGAACTGATCAATGATATTCTCGGTGGATATACCATGATGAATAGTAGACATGATCAATAAAAGTCTTGGGGATACGTAAGTAGTGGATCGTAGACGTAATCATTGATATTCTCGGTGGATGTATACTAGGGAATTATCTAGAGATGGATAATGGATTATTGGATAAGCATATCATGAGTCTGAATCAATAACAAAAGGATTGGATTGTCAGTAAGTCCGGATAGAAATGTTCGGTGGTTTAATTAGTTAATAATACATGCTGTTTGGGAATTTAGGTTGCAATTGATTGGTGGATTGTATAATTGTTGATATTCGCTGATTGGAGTTTTAGACAGCATAGAATAAAGAAAGTGTATTTTCGGTGGATTAAGTCAATTATGGTAATCGTTGTGTAGAGTTTAGGGAGCAACAATAACGCTATGCTTAAATAATAATAATGCTACCAAAAGCGATTTTTGGCAAAATAAAATAACCCGAGCCTCTCCTTTGATAAGCCATGCATACTACTTATTTGCATTCTGTGTATTGGCTCGCGGAGCACGGGGTCGGAGTGCTCACACTCGCTTTTGCGACAAATTCAGAATCAGGAATCAAATCACCTCGCCTCAGCAACAAGATTGGACAAGCTGGCAGAGAAGATAAAGATGTCAAGGGCTAGGTCGCGAACCTCCAGTTGGCTGCCTGTGGGCATGTCCTGAAGGTCCCACCTGCGTGCTTCGATCTTCCGCTGCTGCGCTTTATTGAGTTCGGCCTGATCGGCCCATGAGTAAGTCTATTATTACAATTACGCTTCCGCATGATATGTACTTTGATATTCAGAACTGTAATATGTGAGCACTATCTACTGATCCAGGGAATAGTGCGGTGGAATCACAGAGGATTTCGGATTGAAAAATCCGGGTCCGACAACTATTATATTTACGCTTCCGCATGATATGTACCTTGATATTCAGAACTGTAATCTGTGAGCACTATCTACTGATCCAGAGAATAGTGTGGTGGAATCACAGAAGATTCCGGATTGTAAAATCTGGGTCTAACAAGGGTTGCGGTGGCGTTCAGTGCGGTGCAGAGCAATGAGAGTGGAGCTAGCGTGTGGCATGGACGACAGTTAAGGCGAGGAGATGATGGTGCAATGGGTGGGCATGAAGATCTAGGGCACATGGTGCAGACACGACGCGAGATGGCGGCTTGGGCAACAGGGGAAGAGGGAGAGAGAGGAAGAGGAGGGTTAGGTCGGCGCAACACTGGCGAGCACAGGGACACGCACAGGAGGGGAGATGGCACACTGTTGCAGCATATGAGCCAAGCGGCGCACGGTGGGAGTGGGCAGATTGCGCGCATGGCACGAGCGGCATGTGCACGGAGCGCGCCCAGGCGCGCGCAAGGCGAGGAGGGTGGACGGGCCGGTGTGGGCCAGGCCAAGTGCCACTGGGCCAGGTGAGGGGGAGAAAACGGGTTGGGCCAAGCCAAAGGAAGGTTTAGGCTTCTGAAATTTTTGAAATATGGTTTGAAATTTGAGTTTGAATTTGACTTGAATTCAAATTGGCAAATTATATTCAAACACTTAAACTCCCAAAATGCGATGTTACAAAAGACAACAGTTGTTAGGCAAGTATGAGAAACATCATGGAAATATTCCTCCCATCTTGGTTAATAGACCCTGAGGACAAGGGGAAGAAGCTGCGGGCTTGGGAAACATCACCACCAGAGGGAAAATGAATGCGGATGGCAAGTTTGCACGGAAGGAATGGGTAGTCATGGAGAGAGAGAACCCAAGTTCTCATGTATGCGATATAGCTTCTCTTTAAAGAAAAATGAAACTACTGTGTTGTCTATCTAGAATTTTGAACTGAAGGTATGCTACACATATTTGAGAAATTTCGATATTTGACACTGAATACGTGCGCCTCTCAATTTTTAATCCCCAATTCGCACGCCTTTGGAAATTTAACCCTGTCACTGCGAATTCTTTTGATTCAAGGGATTCTCCTCATTTTCTCTCCTTTTATATTTTGACACTTGTCACTTCGAAAATGAAAAGAATCCCTTGAATCAAAAGAATTCGTAGTGACAGGGTTAAATTTCCAAAGGTGTGCGAATTGGGGGTTAAAAGTTGAGAGGCGCACGTATTCAGTGTCAAATATCGAAATTATTCTATAGATTATTATTCAACATCATTCTAGAAATGCTGATTGACATGTAGAGGAGGACACTTGTGCATTACTGGAATTGTTTTAGTGAATAACACCGCATATCTTAGTCAGATAGCGGATGTTTCTACAACCAGATATGAAATTATGCTACCATCAATTTTAGACTATGCCTCCCCTGAAATTTGAATATTCTTTTGTGTACATGTGTAACATATGTTAAGGTGTCAGGGTGTATCTCATGCATATCCTTCTAATTATTGAGAGAAACTTTATCCTAGTCTAGTCACAGATCTGTCGTCTTGTGATGAGAAGGAAATGGATAGGTAGACTAGTATGCCATGTCTTGGAACAACAAGTTGACAAGGAAAAGGAATTTTGAGTGTGATTTGCATTTGTAGGCTCTCAGTTTTTTCCAGCATTTTTCTCCTTGCATTGGTTGCTGAATTGGTCTTCTGCTCCCACCCCTCTCGTGTCTTATCTTTACCCAGTCCAGAGAAAATTATTTTCCATGTTTCTTCCATCAATTGTCCCATGTGCTCAACACATTCTGATGCTAGCTGACACATTCCTGTTTCTCAAGGCAGTTCTTCGTGATATGGACACCTTACTCTATCCACCGGTTTGCTGTCTTGTACTTCCAAATTGATGTGCACCCTTTCTTTATTTATGTGGCGTACAAGTTGTGATGTGATTAACATGGAGAACCATGTCTCTATTGTCGTTTGATAGTCCAATCATTAAGGAACGTTTACTAAGTGATGACTACAACTTGTACTTAAAAGGTGGAAAGGGGATCACTGAAGTTTGCTTGTGCAAACTTCCATCTTCCTTGCAATCTTTTCCACTCTTGACAAAATTATTGCTGCATTGTTGTGGTTTCATGTTTAGCTTCATTTATTGGGAATGTGCCGCTTGGCCGGGTTTTAAAAATATATTCTGTTTTAAGTGGCTGAAAAATCGTTCTTTTCCTCACTAAAAATCAGCCATTAGTTTATACATATCCCAAAACATAGTAACTTTTGTAATTTTTCTCCTATAAGAGATGAACTAGAAAGAAGAGGTACTATGGTGAACAAATTAGTATTTTTTTTAATAAATATGATGTGATTGGTGAATGCTGTTCGGGCTTAATAAGTCAACATTGGATATTGAGTTTTCTAGAAGAAAATAATTTTTAGTTTTGTAGAAGAAAATGAGTCTCCACTCCGGTCACAAATACATATCATTTTAAATATCGACACAGTCATCAAAACACCACTTTGACCACTAATTTTTATTATAATATATTTATAAAATCTATTAAAATTACAATATTATAGACATACTTTTCGAGACAACCATTTCTATATGATTTTCATGTATCTAATATAAATATTTTTAAATATTGGTAGCTAAAATTTTGAAAGTTTGATTGCATGTATCCTAAAATGATATGTATTGTGACGGGAGGGAATAGATGATCTCAAAGAAAACTAGATATGTATTGTGACGGGAGGGAGTAGATGATCTCAAAGAAAACTAGTGGTGCTTGTTCATTAGAAATTCTTTTTGTCATGGAAATTTAAATACGATGGGTGCTCACAAAATGGCCTAATAAGTTGATTTCCTTCGTTAGCAAGAGTGGCAACTGGGCTTCTTTTTTGGTGTCTTGCTCTTTTTTTTGAAAGATTTTACTTTTGCCGCATTCATGCGGATTCTTTTTCTTATTATTTTAAGAGTAGGATCAAAATTTGTCAATTACTGCAATTAAATGTACAACATTGCATTCAGAACGCACTCTCAAGCCCAGTGTTGTGTTTTTCAATTGTCATGCAATTCAATGTACACCCTCTAGAATATTTTCCAAATGGTATCAACAAAAATACGGTGGGAACAGGGGGATTAATAGGTTTGCGGCCAAACCAAAACTCTCACGACGTATACGAGTTCCAGACGCCTCTCAAGCCCACGACGAATACTGGAGAACCTTTGGCAAAATTTTGGCTCCCATCGAAAGTTCCAAACCATGGCAAATGTGCAAATATCTTCTGCCTGTGTCCCTTGCGGTTGGCAGAACTATTAGGATGGTAGTCTCACTTGCTAGATGCCACCTTTCATGATGGCTTCGTTGGATGCATTTATGTTAATGCAACACTTCACCTGAACGAATTCACATGATTGATTTCCTAGTCTGGCTATAGTCAGGGAGCATGTGGTTCAGTGGTTCCTATATGCTGAGAGTTACGTTTCTGACTTTAAATAAAAGTATCCTATTAGTCATAAATACACGTTGTTTTAGATATCGCTATAATCCTTAAAACACAATTTTAACCATCAATTCATATTATAATATATTTATAAAATTTAATAAAATTATAATATTATAAAAATACTCTATGAGACAAATACATGTTTTTTATGTATCACATCTAAATATTTAAAAGATATTAATAATCAAAATTTTAAAAGTTTAACCACACATATTCTACAACATTTTGGTAAGCCCCTCTGCTTTGTGCCTCGTCCAAAATTTTGGTAAGCCCCTCCGCTCCCTTGCAATTTAGCTCAAAGCCGAACTAGTAGGCTAGCCATTGAAATTGGATGTAATGCCCCAGCCTCACTCGACCTTTCCTAGCTGTCATCGGCCACTATGGATAGCACAACACACAGCACTAAACACCCCGAGCATGGTTCCTTTACTTTGCCCTATGTAACATCCTAAAAATTTGAACCGGGGAAATGTGTTGCCCTTGAATTGTTTTGAAATATATTTTCTCGATGTTTGGAAATTTTGTGGGTTTTCTTTGGATTATGGTTGAGGCTCCAACAATTGAAGATGAACTATGACAAATAGAACTAATGGAAAATCATGAAAGAAACGGGAAAATAATAAAAAGAATTTTGTGGCAAGTTTTCGGCCAAGCCTAACCGGCCTAGACAGGCCCATCTCTTTCTCCTTTCCCTCTTTCTTCGGCCAAGGCCAAAGCCATCCCCTGCCTCGCCATCGCAGCCCACAACCCATCCCACCGCAGCAGCCGCCTTCGCGCTCGCACCCCCTTCAGATCAACGGCCGATAGCATGCCTTGCGCTTGCGTCATCGGGACCCATCTCTCCTACTCTCCCACTGCCGCGCGCGTCACTGCCAACCGCCCAGCAGCTCCGCCCCATCGTATCGCTGCTTGAACTTCTGCGCCCCGCTGACCGCGCTGTCGTGTCACTTTGCGTCACCACAGGCGCTGCTTCCACCTACCACTAACTCGCCGACCGCCTCCATTAGCCGCATTGTGTGCCTGCTCCCATCGCCTCTGCCTCGGCTCGCGTGCTCCTGACATCGGCACTATGCCAAAGTCATTAGGCGATCCCGCCCACGCCCTGGCCCGAAGTCGCATATGAAGCGCTGTAGCTGCTCCACCGCCACGCCATTGCATCGACCGCCTAACTACCCTCTTGTCGCCACTGCTTTTCACCGGCTATAAATCCCTGCCAAAGCCTCCAGTCGCACCGCACCACTCCACCTAGCCTCCCACTCCAACGAATTGGTCTTCCGAGCACCACAGCCAGCTGGCGACTTCTTCTTCTCCAACACTGGCCGACGAGCAATCGACTGGTTAGTGCTGCCATTGTTCGATTCTTTTCCACCAAGGCACCCCCAGAGCATCACGACGCCGTCCCCATCCTCGGCCGGACATTCCGTTGCCTGAACTGCGCCCACACCGTGCATCCCCTCCACCCGCCGCCGTTACACATCGTCAGCTCACCGCCGTCATCCCCGAGCCAAGTCGACCCTCGAGGTAGACTCCTAAGCCCACCTAGATGCTTCCCTCTTGGTTAATTGAACTCTGGTGCTGTGAATCGCCGTAGCCAATTGTCCTCTGTTCCGCCGCCTGTCCGCCCTCTGACCACTCACAACGTGGTCGAAGCCCCTTCCGACCACTAGCAACGTGGTCGAAGCCCCTTCCGACCACTGACAACGTGGTCGAAGCACCCTCCGACCACTCACAACGTGGTCGAAGCACCCTCCGACCGCTCACAATGTGGTAGAAGCACTTTTCAACCATGTTCACTTCTCCACAACGTGGTCGTAACTCCTTCTGACCACTCAAAATTGTTTACGACCACTCAAAACCGTTTACGACCACTTATAGTCGATTACGACCACTCTATGTCGTTTACGACCACTCAAAATTGTTTACGACCACTAGCGGTCGAAGTTACAACCACACGGTCGATGACACGACCACGCTGTCATTCACGACCGCATGGTCGAACTCCCGACCACACAATCGTTCACGACCGTGTGGTCGAACTCCTGACCACGCGGTCGAACTCACAACCACGCGGTCGTTACCAACCCTAAAGGCATTACCGACCACATTGTCATTCACAACCACGCCGTCATTACCAACCGCGTTGTCGTCAATAGCCGCTAATCTGCTGTGGGTCCCGCCTGTCAAATTTTTAATTATTTCTCGAAATTATCTAAACAGTGAACTTCAAAAGAGCATAACTTATCCATTTTAACTCCAAATTGAGTGAAACAAATTTCTAAATTCATCTAAAATCAAAATCTAACCAATGGAACTAAAATAATGAATTTTGGAGTTCATTTGAGTTTTCTTGTGAGGATTTATTTGGTTTGTTGATTTTTTATCCAAATTTTCGCGCACGTAAAAAAAAGCATACGAGGCTCAAGAGCAGGAAGCTGAAGCTGAAGCAGCTCTCGACGATCAAGACCAAGTTCATTGTGACCAAGGCGGGTCAATATTTTGATCATATTTGAACCTACATTTATGCAAATTTATTTCCATTTTAAACTATCAACTTGCATGCTGTTATTTTATATGTCAATTTATGTTCGATTTTAAGTTGCTAGTTATACACCCATTATTGCACTTGTTAATATTACTCTCCTTGTAACCCTTGGATGTATGAGCCTTGTCACCCTAGCGAAATCATAATGTTACAACATTCGAAAATAAGTCTACAACTATTCGCCATGCTTAATATCGCTTAGTTATTCGAGGGTATCAAAAATGCCCCAGAACCTTACCTTTGAATTATGAGAAATTGATTTGGGAGGTTATGATGGAAATTTTTGGTATAACTAATGTGGTTATTTTATGTTCCCAAAAACCTCAACTTGCTTAAATATCTGGGCGGATGGACCGGGGGTGTGGTGCAGTGGTGCACGAGAGTGTAGTTAGTGGTAGAACCGCCCAGATAAAACCCTAAGGACCGAATCTTGTGATGACCTCCCAGTATACAACAGTACAACCACACAAGCTAGCAAAATGTAGTGAGGGTTAACTAATTTTTGTAGCTCTAAAGTGGTTACGTGAAGGTGTGAACACGAGTAAAGGGATGGATGGTCTCATCCCCGCCTTTGACCGTGATGGCTCACGAGGGACCCTTCTTGAGGGATGTACACATCCTACAGAAGGCAGAACTTAGCGGATGTAACCACAGTAGGACTATGCATTGTAAAGGACCTATGATAGTCTACCCAACCGCATGACTAAGGTATCGTGTGGAGCAACGAGTGGACTATCTCTTGTGGGTAAAGTGTACAAACTCTGCAGCGTAGAAATTATTCAAATAGCCGTGCCCACGGTCAAGGACGGACATGGGAACTTAACCAGATATAGTTCTATTTCAAAAACTTTGTGGGTGGAATTGGTAAAATGGAGGGCAAAGAAAGGCCCTGATTTGTGTTGCCCTGGGTGTCGCCCCTGTGATAAGGTAAGCGGTTATAACGCTGAAAGGTCTATCATATGGTGCAGAGGCCATGTAATGGTGGATGGTATCTGGATCACTATTAGTAAAGTATTCTTTCACACACACACTATGCTTTAGTTCAAACTGCAAGGTCATAGGCAATTTTCTAAGTAGTATGTTTAAAAGCAATTTTTGGCAAATAAAATAGCCCTACCCTTCCCTTGATAAGTTATGGATGTTATTTATTGCATTTTGTGTATTGGCTGGTGGAGCACGGTGGATTTGTGCTCACCCTCGCAATACCATAATTAGATACGGGGAACCAAGATCATTATGCCCATGAAGAAACCTCAACCGCAGATGGAGGGAACAACGACGGGAACTAGGACGACTTCTGCGCTTTAGGGCCCTAGACAAGTTGACCCCTGGAGTTGTGTGCACATATATTACCTAAGTCTAGGTAATATATAATGTACATATTTACCCCTAGTCGCTTGCCTGTGGATCATGGTCTTACTACTATTTTTGCTTCCACTGTTGTCTATGTAATGTAAACATTTGGCCTGTTCGGCCCTTATGTAAAACAATTGCCTGACGCGGTGTATTTCAAACCCAGTTATATAATATTATAAATGATCATGCTTCATACGATGTACGAGATGATGCAACAATGTACCTGTGAGCACTATCTACAGATATAGGGAATAGTGCGAGGTTTCACAGGAGATTCTGGATTGAAATATCTGGGTTCCACACCCTAGCTCATAGAGCATGAACCCACCTTTAATTTGAGAAGTTAGGGTAGGATTTAGATAATTCACCATTGCCACCCATGCCATCACCACCTTGCGCACCACCGACCCCATCGGACGACTGTAGATCCCTGAGCTATGCTCGAAACACTTTAGATAACCCCTTGGACCCATTGTGCGGTTGGTTTGACCCTAGCTTGGTATCTTTGTTGTTGCCATCATCTCACTGCCCAGTGCCACCACTAACCATTGGTTAGCAGCCACTGCAGCACACCTCGCCGAGAGCCTCAACCTCCAATAGCTAGATCCTTGCACGCACAACCCATATTGCCCGATAGCCGAGCATGCCAACCCCTCCCTCGCCGCCAGCAAGCACGCCAAGGAGTGTTACTTGCCCTATTCTGTCTCACTAAGTAGTGGGCCCCATGTGATATATTAGTTAAGCCTAATCAGTAATTAACTTAACAGTTAATTATGTAAATAGTGTTAGTATGACATATGAGCCCGGTGTATTTAGAAAACCTAATTAACTCCGGTTTAAATCTATGAGTCACTCCATGCACCCTTGAAAACTGCTACGTATACGTAGTCCATGGATCATTGTCTCTGACATGTGGGTCCCATTCTTTGTAGAGCACTACATGGACCGAGTCCATATGGACCATCGCTCCATCTGTCAGTCTCTCCTATTTTTTGAATAACAATAATTAAAAAAGAAATTAAAACCAACTAGACCCTACCTATCAGCCTTTGAATGTATTTCTTACAAAAATAATAAAAAGCGAAAAATCCCAGCCGACCCCACATGTCGGATATTTGACTTTTTCTCAAATTTCTTGTAGATTCAAAATTTGAAAGGCCATAACTTCCTCATTTCAAATCCAAATACAGTGATTTTTATTTCTAAATTCATATAAATTCAAAATCTTTCTAATAGAACCGAAAAATCATTATTTTTTGGATTTAATTTGAATGTTGTGTTAAATATAGATAATTGTATGTCTATAAACTTCGATGCTTCGGACGGCCCCATCGTTGGTGAACAAGATTCTGTGTTATCCACACTTGACCAAGACAAGTCCTTATAATTGATCATGTTGGACCTAGTTTTCAAATGCAAATATTTTTCTTTTAAATACAAGTGCATGCTTATTATTGTTTTTACCTAAATGCTATCTTAAAGCTTGATTGCCTAGTTATATCGTGTATTTGATATCTATTATTCTCTTTTTCTTGATTGTTGATATTCCCTTATTTGTCACCCCCAGATACTTATAATGGTAATAACTCCACTATTGGTTAAATCTTACTAGATTATGGTTGTGCTTAGAAATGCGTTGGTGCTAAAATAAAATACAACATAAACATTGCCAACTGAAACTCAAAAACATGATAATGAGACTGGTAATAGGGGCTACCACTGGAAACATGAAAATATTTTTCTAAAATGGTGGAGACTCAGGCGAGTGGTTGGTATGAAATCTGTGTAGGGATTGTACATATTGAATAGATTGGCCATGTAGGGATTGCATTTGTCATTTATGGATTGGGCATGCAGGAACTGCACATGTTTTTTTAGATTGGTCGTGCAGGGATTGTAGTGTCATTTTGAATAGCTGTGTAGGGATTGCACAAGCTCTAGGTTTATTAGTTGGTCTCACCTGAATTGATTAAGGACTGAATCTTGTGCTACTCTTTTCTACACCGAAAGCGTGCAACCACAAGTCTAGTTATGGAATAGACTTGGACCAGTAATTTGCTTAGCTTCGGTGTGACTCTCGCACATATATTGATAAGTGGATTTCTATATTTCTATTGTGATTATGATGAGAGTGGCCCGTAACGATCACTGCCCTTGTGGATTTCCTTTGATGGGAAGGGCCGTAGACTCCCTAACAATGGGGTCCCTCGTTGAAAATGTAGAATAGGATGGGAACATTCTAGGGTGAGGCATAACCTATGATGGGAACTATTACTATCGCCGATGTTGAGGGATTTCACCCTAGAGTGGGAGGAAGCATCGAAGTTAAGTATTGTAAAAGTTTTGTTATAATTTTCTCAGTCGCACACCTACGAAAGCGTGTAGTGATTGATATTATGAGTTAATCATATCTTGTAGGTAATGTTGTGCAACCTCTGTAGTGTTAAAAATCTATTTGAATAACCGTACCCTCGGACATGGGCAAAAGTGTTCACACTTGCATAGTTCTCATAAAAACATTGGTTATTAATTAATGGTGGTTACCTGGGAAATGGTTGTGATAACTTAGTATGGAAATGGAAATGGATAATGAAAGTCAAGGGACTTTGCTCTCATGATGAACTTGACTTGAAACTGGATATTGGTTTCAGTTAAAAAATAGCTAAATCATAGGTTTAGAAACTAGCTATAGTTTTATATTTGGCAAATTGGCTTCATGCTAAAAGAAAAATAAGACCTTTCCTTGGCTAAGCCTCGTATGTAGATATATACCCCTACACTTACATTATACTATAGGGACTTGCTGAGTACCTTTGCACTTATTATTGCTTAATATATGGTTTTAGATTACAGAATTGATGATCCGGTGTATGGATACATTCATGCCTGTGGCCAGGGTGAAGGTCAAGACTAGGTTTAGCCGTAGTTAATTGCTTGTGACAGATCATGGAGGCCCTTTTTTGTTTATTTATTTTCCGTTGCTTTATTGTGAACAATCTCATTTGGCCTGCCAGCCTGTTCTGTAAAACTTGATCATAAGATCTATTTATGGATGCCTATGTAATATTAAGTACCCCTTTTATTTATACGCATGGATATTTGCGAATATTTTATTATATGGGCTAGCTACTAATCTAGGGAGTAGCTCAGAATACACAGAAGATCCGGATTGCCAAATCCGTGTTGTTGCTCTGTACCTATGAGAAAGTTTTGGTTTAAGTTCTTGTGTTTTGCCCAGTTTTGGTGTAACCTTACTTCAAGAGGAAAAAAGATGGAACTTTGGCAATGATGTTCTTTGATCTTTAATTGGAATAGGTTCCTGAGATCCTAGAGAAGATGTATGCTAAGTTTCAAGTGATTTGAATGCTCGGTTTGAGAGTTGGCTCATTTTATGGTTTGAACGTGTTTTGGTGCGACTTGCCTGCAGTTTGAGAAAGATCAAAACTTTGGAAAGATTTGTTTTTATTTCTTGTTGGATTAGGTCACAACATCCTAGGCAAGGTGTTTGCAAAGTTTCAAGTAGTTTGGAGCCATGGATTAAAACTTATATCGATTTGTGGTTTTGTAATCGTACTGATTTTCAGTTGCATTCTAAAAGAGAAGTCATACTACCCAAGATCGGTTGACCGCCCACTAGTTGGAGGTTAGATCGCACAAGCAAGTTTTTACTCATATTGCTCAGTTTTTCCTGGAGATTTCATTGTAGGTTTATAAGCTTTGATATTCACATCTTGACATAGGTTTTAATCTTATGTAGGCTTCTATTCACCCCCCTTCTAGTCGTTGTTCTTGGTCCTACAATCGGTATCAGTGTGGGTTTGCTCTTTTGTGATCTTCACCGATCTTTAAGCATGGTGGCTAGTGAGGGGACATGTGAGCGCTTCTTTGCATCTTGTCATGATGCTTTTGCCGATGATGCTGTTGTGACAAGAGGCTTTAGTTTAAGTTAAGTTTTTTGGCTATTGCTAAAGGTGTCAAGTGTGACATTTATGGTGGAGTTTTTGCTTTTCATTGTCCTAGTTTTAGGGATGTGATGCACTTGGAGCCCAAGAAGGAGAAGGAATCGGATGACTTGTGTGGAGTGGCAATCGAGGTTGATTGTGATGGAGAGTCTTTGAAGGATGATCATGATGAGCTTTCTAAGGATGATCCACTATTCAAGCTATGCAAGCTGAGGAAAGAAAAACTCATTGAGGGCTTGCTGCCTTATGAATCAAAATTGCATGCTCTTAAGAAGAAAGTAAAATTGCTAGAAAGAGAGAAGGGTGATTTGTCTCATGAGCTTACTAAATTGAAAACCTCCATGTATGCTTGTGAAAAAGGAGAAGAGTGATTTATCTCATGAGAATGCTAAATTAAAATAATCCTAAGAGCAGTTAAACCGCCCGAGGCCGGTCAGACCGCCCATTAGTTGGAGGTTATACCACACGGCAAGTTTTGGCTCATTTTGCTTAGTTGTTTTTGGAAATTTCATTATAGGTGTCTAGACTCTAATATTCACATCTTACATAGCTTTTAATCTTGTGTAGGCTAGTATTCACCTCTCTTTAGTTGCCGTTCTTAGTCCTACATAAAGGCCTATTAAAATGAATCGAAACGATAAGGAAACAAGAAGTGGAGGGTAACAAGTGCAGTACCCGAGTAGTCGATGGGATAGAAAACCTTGAAATTACATCTTTCGGCAAACTGCTGTTCCGAATTCACCCTGAATTATATATACTACTGGTTTCCTGCCTGATTAGTTGTTTTTTGCTTTCAACTCACCTGAACAAGTAGCTTGCTTTTGCCTCTTCTTGCTCTTGTTAAAGATTTTACATTTGATGCATTCAAGTGTACAAAGTGATGTTCATGGTGTTGAGTTCACAGGGTAATTAATGGATACATGTGGTTCTTGTTGCTTGTTTTTTTTAAACACATGATTAATATTTGACCATTACTCGAGCTGAGTGTTAATAAAATTTTCCCCAAACGGCAGGCATGAGATCTTCCTGCTCAATGTATTCAGAAAGAAAACCGCAGATATATGTACTGCATTTTCCTTCTTTCGGAGTAATGTTTCTTATTGTCACGATTTCTCTTGCCAGGCTAATAATGTATCTGTACAATTGTAAGAAAACTATTCCTTCTATATTTTTACCTTTGTCGCAAGTGCCTCTTTCAAGATCACAGCTGAATAATGCAGCAATTCCTTTTTAAGTGCAACATAACCGTTTCCAAATCGTTTGTTTCATTGTCTTCCTGTGTTACTGATCAGGGTTTTGAAAACTGGTTTTAAAATTTTACCGGGGACCGATAACACTGATATGACCAATAATCAAAAAATTTCGGAGGACTTCGGACCAAAATTTTCAATCAAAATTTGAATTTTATAAAATGGCCAAAAATTGGTCGAAAATATCGGCCAAAAATTTGAAAACAAATTTTGACAAAAAATTCTTCTAAAATTTGACAAAATTCATGCAAAAATTTTTTGGAGCTGATTTGAAATTTTACAGGGGTCCGATATGGCTGATAAAACCAATAATCGGCCGATTATCAGGACGTTATTATCAGGACCATGCTACTGATCGGAAAACTCAAAAGTTTAGTGCAGGGAGGATTTTTACTATCGACCTAGACGAATTTGCAATATTAAATAGTATTGGTGTCACAGTCTGCAACACTTGGTATTTCTCGTTTGATTCTTGCAGCTTCTATTAGGCCTCTGTAAGGCACACTGGGCCTTTTGGGTTGAATCGAGACTAATTGGTGTTGCTGCAGTGCTGATTAAACCACATCATCGGGCTGATAAATTAATAATCATACTCAGGTTTTTTAGTTGCTACAGATGCTATTGCTAGCCAGTTTATTCAGTAAAGGCTATTCAGAAATCTCTTCATCAACCAATGCATAAGTGCATAATCTAGAGTTGCGAAACGTTTACTACATGGCGAAAATATTGAAGTATCTCTGATTAGTCCTTGTCACAATACAAATGAGCATTCTGTTAGAGTTTCCATCCTAGTTCACAAATAACCTTCATCGACTGAAAACAAGAAATTGCAGTCAGATTGTGAATGTGCAGACACGACAGGTTTGGAGCAGCTTGAGAAGTAATTTAGAGTCCTTGTGATTGATCTTGTTGGCTTGAGCCGTCCATGTGAGGAACAAAGAAGCTGAAATTCTCCTGTCCATGTCAAAGGAGCTAAAATGAACACAGTTAACGTGTGGTATGGAAGAGGAACTAGGAAAACTTGTATGACGAACCTGGGGGTAGATCACTGTAAATCTGAGTTCCCAACAGCTCCTAATCCCACGACGAATTCTAAAAGACTATTTCTGACGTTTTGTGCTATTGCCTCCCATCCAAACCATGGCACTTCACTTCTTCCTCACCCTATCCTTTCACTCCATGCCACCTGTTGCTTGGTTTGTTGCACTTATGCTACACTTTAATGTATGAAGTCGCGAACACAAAGTCGCTTCAGTACTACAACGGTGGTTAGGGAGCACATGACAATTAGTTTCTCTCCTACAATGCTTACAAAGTTTTGACGCTCGTCACTGGGACCTCCAATGCAGCTTGATCTCTAGAGTGGAGAATGCATGTGTGTGTGTGTGTGTGTGTGTGTGTGTGTGAGAGAGAGAGAGAGAGAGAGAGAGAGAGAGACAACCAACAGAAACAAAAGTGGTATTTCCCTCCATTTCTCTTTGATTTGCATTGTTTAGCTTTGGGAAATTTGTTAATCGGCAACACAGCTGTGGCACACAATCTTGAAATAGAATGTTTTCACTATGCATGTATAGGTTTATGCGGTTCGCTGCAGTACTGCACTATGGTAAAAATATGCACATTTTAATGCAGATTAATGGTGAGATTAGAATTGTTAGTTAATATAACTCAAAACTGCAGTGTGGTCTATTGTTTGTGTGGATCAAACTCAACGGACCCAAGCTTGGGCTACCCACAAATTGGCCAAAAGCCAAGTACACATGGGCATGAATTGTGCTATGTGCAGAAAAGCAACAAATGTTGGCCGACAATGGCATAGTCTAGAGGTATGATACCTTCTCTCTCTGGGTGATGACTAGAGTTCGATTCCCATCGGTTACAAGTTGGGTGAGTTATTTGTGTGAATTTTCCACTTTTGATAGTTTTATTCCCACTAATTACGGGTTGCGGGTTATTTGTTTGGATTTTCTACTTTGATAGTCTGATTACCACCAATTACGGGATGTAGGTTATTTGTATGGATTTTCCACTTTGATTGTCTAGGATTCGAACCTATGACCTATGGGTTGTGTTGCCAAAGATATCTACACTAGCCAACTATTCCCACTATCTCAAACAAACTCAAATGCATCGTGTTCCACGTATGTAAGCCAAGTAAAGAGGAAATCCTCAAGCATCCGATCCCCCTAAGAAGATGACAGTTTTATGGTAGTTCAATACATAGATGACACTACTAGTTTTCAGGTCTAGGACAATGGAGTGAAATCGTTGCAATAGGGCCAAAATAGATGCAATATGTAACTATTGCAACACTTCACTTCCGTTGGCAAGCGTGGCAAGTACTTGCGTGCTTAAAAGGTTGTGCAACGGATTGTGGTTTCGTTGCAATACCTATGGTTATTGACATGCAATGTGTTGTGGCAATTGTTTGTTGTTGCAACGAATGATGTCGTGGCGATATAGGCTATTTGCCACGGCTGACTCCGTGGCAATAGCTGCTTTTGCCACAAAGTTTGGTCGTGGCAATAGTATCATTTGCCACGAAAATATTGCATGGTAATAGGTTCTATTGCCACGCCAATGGTTCGTGGCAATAGACCCTATTGCCACGGAGAGCATTTCGTTGCAACAGGATATATTGCTACGGGAGGCGTTTCGTTGCAGAAGGTTTAATTGCCACGGGAGGCGGTTCGTTGCAATATGTTTTATTGTCACGGAAGGCGTTTCATTGCCATAAAGTTATTGCGATGAAATATGTTTTGTGGCAAATAGATCCTATAGCAACGAACATTGTTCATAGCATATAGTGGAATCGCAACATAGTAGCGGCGTTGCAACAACCTATCACAACGAAATACCAATTTTGCATACAGGTTTATCGCAACGGTAAAATTTGCGATAGCATATTGAGCATATGATAGTTTATTATAATTTGTTGTTGCAAATTAATAATCAAATTAGGAACACGGTTGGATCAAAAACACATATATTAATTCAACACATAATAATTTAAAAGTGCCACCACTCATGTAGGAATTACATATCAATCTCCATACTTAAACTACAAAGTTTGTAACTAATAACAAAAGTACTATCAATTCCATTCCATTTGTTCGTGCTTCTTTGCCATGTTGAATTTCCTGACTTGACGACGCCACGACTCTGTTTGCTCTAATCAAATTGTTTCATCCTGATAGAACATGAACAATAAAGAGGGACCTTAATGTGAGTATTGTCCAGCAGCACATACTTAAGTATATCATAGTGCAAGTTTAGAGATACGAGTTACAGCTGAAAATAGCAATCCCGAGTTCTCTAGTTCAGTTATGAGCAAAGTATTTAGCAAGTGATTCCAGTAGAATTATTTAATTTCATTTCATTCACCGATATATAATAGCCCTACTTCACTCGGCATAATTTTCTAGTAGTTTAGAACAAGTATGCTATATTTGACATAAGAACAATGACAGATTTAAGATTAATCACATTTTCATTTCATACATGCTGGTCGCTCCTTTTCTTCGAACGAGTTGTAGCAGATTCTTCAATTGTTGTGGGAATGAAGTTCGATGCTCCATTATTAATAATGACATTTTGGAAGAGGCTTCGGTTAAGATTAGAAGCTTGAGTGATGCGAATAGGTGGCCTAGCATCTTTTGTGTGGTCATGATGCTTGCTGGGTCATTCTACAAATGTAAAATGTAGAATAAAAAATATTAGCATCCTGATGTGTACTACTATTAAAATATGTTCAGCATGCATGCATCAATTGAAGTTCAGGGAAGGTACACATCAGCAGGTCATCAATAGAATGTACAAAGTCCAAATCCCTTATGGCAGAAAACTATTTGCAAAATTTAATACCTGTTGTAATGTTTCTTCCACATGTTCAAGTGTCTTTTCTGTGGTGTTCAATGTACTATCTGGGTTAGCCTTGTCCAATGTTGTCATGTTTTCGTCTTCCTCACTTGGATTAGCCTCGCTTTCCCTTGTGTTCAATATACTTCCCTGGTTAGCCTACATATGGACTATGAGGAAAAACATTAGGGCCTGTTAGTGATGTGACGATGGCCCGATCTTCTGAGAGGTATAGATAAGTCGATTATGGAGATCTCGACGTTGATGATCCAAAGGCTACGACCAAAACAGATCGAACCCCTCGCAATCACTACACCACTGCTCCGTTGGTTATCAACCGTTCCGAACACGATTGACCTCGCCAAGAAGGCTATCTCCTGCAAGCGAATCGAGAACACGAGCAAGAGAGTAAAAGATGCAATCTGTATTGCGAATAAATATTAAGTTCACAAGTTGGGGTTCCTCAACCGAACAAGCGCTAAACCGCTAAGGAATAATCTCTTAAGAAAACCCGGGAAAACTAAAGGTGCGGCCTCCTTAAATAGGGAGGGGAAAGCCGCACTTATCTAATGACAAGGGATATGGTACTATTTGTGGTTACTGTTCATGTGGCCGTGGTACTATTC
This sequence comes from Dendrocalamus sinicus, assembly GCA_036346575.1. NCBI lineage: Eukaryota > Viridiplantae > Streptophyta > Magnoliopsida > Poales > Poaceae > Dendrocalamus > Dendrocalamus sinicus. The sequence goes on from JAYEVI010000236.1 coordinate 40,711, forward strand.
ATGTGAACAGTACCAGCCCAAATAGCCCAAGTTACAAGGCCCTCGGCCCACTTTGACTTGGACTGGAAAAGTAATGTAACTTATTTCGCAGTTTCTGATCTATTCGGATGGAGTTTGGAGGTGAGACCAAATCCATCTGAAAGTAGACTCCAAGAGCTTTCCAACGAGTACTCACGGGCACTGAGAAGCCTTCTGGATCAAAAGTTATGGCCGTTTGAAATTAGCTTGTCAAGCTGAATCCAAATTGATCTGGAGGCCGAATTGGATTCCAAAACCTGTCCAACTTGAACCCTTGCTTCAATTGGTTCCAAAGTAATGTGGTGCTACAAATATATATATATATATATATATATATATATATATATATATATATATATATATATATTCATCATTAGGTAGCATCATATTCTCATTTAAAATGTGTTGAAGTTGAAGAAACGAATTCACCTTTAGTTTAATCTTGATATTGACCGCTATGGTCGTATGTGTTGGTGGCGTGGTCACATCATCCTCTCCTTCTTGACAGAAAACCGTCCTCGGTTTTAACATAGGTGTAGCATCACGTATTGCATGATCTTGATCATAAATCTTGGTACATGATAACAAACGCAACAAACTCTCATTATATAATATCATAAGTTTTTTATCAAATAAAGTAAAATCTTTTTGAAACGAGCTCACCTCATAATTTAAGTGATGTGTAGGAGCTCTTATAATTGGAACAACAAGTATAGCAAATATGGTTGTATCCATAGGGTACATGTTCTTATCATCCTCCCCTTCTTGCAAACAAAGCCGTCCTTGGCTTTTGATAAGCTGAAAAAATGGTAACAAAGAAGCCAAGGTGTATGCATGGTATATGTATATGTCATCCGTTTTAACCGTTCTTCGTTGTTGCACAATTAATGTTATAAAATAGCAATGATCATAAAAGCTCGTTGTATTATTAACCCAAGAGTAATCATATATGTTAATGAGCAATTCAAAATTTCTCACACAGTAATTATTGCAACTGGTTTTGCAAATGTAAGTGAACCATTTATGCAATTCAAATATTTGAATTTGTAAACTTGTAGTGGTGGCACATATGGGCAAAACTACAACTTTTGGAATCAAGCAAAGTTCATCTATATAATCATATCTCAATCGAACAATAGCAAATTCATCTAGTAAGAGTGAAGAGCTTTGTATGTTTTGCCATAATTCATCATCTTTATTCAGATTGTCTATACTAGATGGTGCAAAAAGAGATGAACACATAGGCATTGAATGAGTACTAAATTTTACTTCCCTCTCACATTCAACATGATTCAACATACAAGAATTGTTGTCCCAAACAACAAGTTTCAATTCATCCATGTGATCACAAGTTATGCATATTCGATATACAAGAAATTGATTTTCCACACCATAATCTCCAATCAAATTAAACTTATATCCGGGGGTGTAGGTACTAAATAAGAATTTCGAACATGCAAGTTCAGAAACTTTCTCCATAGCATGTGATAATTTCATAGGTAGATCCAACATGATGTAACACAATGAATTAGCAGGAGAAATTCTAGTCAAAACTTCTTTATGTGTTATTAATTTAACATGTGCAAAATTATGAGAATTTAGATCAGCACATGGTTTATTTAAGTCAACACTAGGAATATCAAAAGATTGCACTACAGCGGTATATACTCACAAGGTTGCTCTATGTCTTGTTGTAGCACCAAATCAATACCGTGAGCGATGATAGTACCATGTTCTTTACCTTTTGGCTCTCCTCGATGATGTAAGTGCATCCATCTCCTTATCTTCATTCTCAACCAATGGGGTCGTTGATTCAATCAGCTCATGCTCTTCTTTGGCATGGTTCTCAACTACCGCAAGTTGTTAGTCACGAGAAAATGGCACAAACACAGGTTTGTTCTCATGATCATCACCATTACCTGCAAGGTTAGCTGCAAGAGCATATTCATCCTCATCATCACTAGCACTTACATAACCACCATCTTCTCGTCGCAATGTACGCCCACGACTTGTGCAATCTCTCATGACGTGGCCCATCCCTTTACAACGGTGGCACACAATGCCCGTCGTACGGCCCGTGGAAGCAACCGATGAAGAGCTATGTGCTGGTGCTTGCACACTAGTAGATTTGCTTGTCTCGGGTGCGCGTGATGGTGGCGGCGGTGCTGCTGAACGTGGCCGACTCACAGAGGGGGCAGCAGCTCGACAAATAGGAGGTGGGGCTATCTTGGCTTGCCCAGGCGTTGATCTCGATGTAGACGTACTCCAAAGTTGCTCCTTGTCCTTTGTTGCCTACCCCGCAATTCTTTTTCGCCAAACAAGCAAGCTGGAACAACCGATTGTGATGAGTAAAATCTTTATAATCAACAATGTCCTGAATTTCACGCCGTAGCCCCGTAAAATGACAAATCTTATCCTCCGTTTCCTCAACAACCCCACAACGCAACATGCCTATTTGTAGTTCTTGATAATATTCTCTACAGATTTATTACCTTGGTCTAAGCACTGCAATTTCTTATGCATTTCATGTTTAAAAGCGGGAGGAACAAATCTAGCACGCATAGCTCCTTTTAACCGCTCCCATGTATCAAGGTTGTAAACGCATGGTACCCAGTTCATTCCACCGGATAATAGCAAAGTTCTTAAACTCACTAGTAGCTTGTCTAACTCTATGTTGTTCAGAACCAAGTGAGAATTAAACTACGCTCACCGTCATCTCCCAATCAAGATATATTTCAGCATCATAAAAACCAGAAAAAGATGGAATGGTAAATTTGACTTTAGCAAAGGGTCATGATTAGAACGATCATTGTGGTGCTGAAAATTATTACCTCCCATACCGTGACGGTTTTGATGTAGGCGTGTCGCGGGCGTGCATCTTGGGCAGCAAATGAAGCATCGGCGCGCGCAGTTTTGTCTCTTATTATCATCTCCTCCTCACGATCTTGGCCCGCATCGTGATCATACTCGCGTTCATTGTTTGGTGGCGATTCACCATTTTTCAAGGCATGCGATGAGTGCTGTAATACTCTCATTGATGGAACTGATGGAGCGCGCCATGTGTCCATCGAGCTTGAAGCTTCCTATTGATGCGTTGTCCATCCAAGAGTGTCATGAGCTCTCCTTTAAAACACACACTTGATCATCGACGACCCACTGTCATGGTTAGTAGAAAACAAAAGACAACACAAAGGTATTATCCCTATCCACTTCTAGGTGGTGGAAGGTGGAATCACACATTCTCAAGCGTCTTACCACACTCTTACAAGTGTTCTTACCAATGCAGCAGTGGTACAACCGGTGGCTGGTTCGTGACACCGTGTCGAGCGTGGGCACGATTGCAAGAGGAAACCTGTTCGATCAAGAGTAGGTGTAGCTTGGAAGGCACAATATGGTAGCAATGGAGAACAATCAGTTAATTTCAGAATTGCATAGAATTGAATTATAGTCCGTATCTAGCACTTAGCCTATGTTGCTGATCAACCAAGAATGGAAGAAGGCTAAAAACAAGTGTATGGCAATGTGTATGAGTGGTAAATACAAGATAATTCAATCCAAAGCAATTTGGAATTGAAGAACACAAGGATTGACCCAAAACTAAAAGCTGAAGATTTCTGTCCACTGGACAGCATGTCGGTATTTTGGTCATAACTTTTTTTCATATGCCTATTTTTCACTGATTATTTTTTTCTGTGTTTTATGACGGCTTTTTGTAAAGATTTTCTTTTGGGGCCAACTTCCAAAACCCGACACAGAAATTCGCACAAAAATCACAACTGCTGACGTTGCAGATTCAAAACAGATAATTGGGTCAACTTTCACCGCATATATCTCTTAACTGACTTGCTGGAATGATGTGAAATTTTACAGATAGATGGATAAGGAATTTTTGAATCTAATGGCGGTGGTCTCAATCAAAAATAATCTTGGAATCAAAAGATATGGCGTTTCTGGTGGCGGCTGCAGAGAAAGGAAAAATCAGCCGAATTTGGAAATTAGGGTTTGGGGTGGAGAATTTTTCTTTTGTTTGGATTTTTTAATGGAACAAAGATATGACCAGCAACTAGACAATGCTAATATCGCCACAAATTCAATTTGGCAAACCAAAACTAACAGATTGAAAGGCACAACGGGGTTTAGACAGCGGAATTAATTCTTTTTGTGGGGCAATTTTTTTTTCTGGACTATAGGAAATAAAAATCAATCTACTAACTAGGGATACAAGAATTACCTCACGGGAAACTGTTGCTCTGATACCAACTGATATGACGATGGCCCGATCTTCCGAGAGGTACATATAAGTCGATTATGGAGATCTCGACGTTGATGATCCAAAGGCTCCGACCAAAACAGATCGAACCCCTCGCAATCACTACACCACTGCTCCGTTGGTTATCAACCGTGCCGAACACGATTGACCTCGCCAAGAAGGCTATCTCCTGCAAGCGAATCGAGAACACGAGCAAGAGAGTAAAAGATGCAATCTGTATTGCGAATAAATATTAAGTTCACAAGTTGGGGTACCTCAACCGAACATGCGGCGAAACTGCTAAGCAGAATAATCTCTTAAGAAAAACCCAGGAAAACTAAAGGGGTGCGGCCTGTTTAAATAGGGGAGGAGAAAGCCGCACCTATCTAATGACAAGGGATATGGTACTATTCATGGTTACTGTTCATGCGGCCGTGGTACTGTTCACATGAACAGTACCGGCCCAAATAGCCCAAGTTACAAGGCCCTCGGCCCGCTTTGACTCAGACTGGAAAAGTGACGTGATTTATTTCATAGTTTCTGATCTGCTCGGATGGAGTTTGGAGGTGAGACCAGATCTATCTGAAAGTAAACTCCAAGAGCTTTCCAACGAGTACTCACGGGCCCTGAGAAGCCTTTTGGATCAAAAGTTATGGCCGTTTGAAATTGGCCTGTCAGGCTGAATCCGAATTGATCTAGAGGCCGAATTGGATTCCAAAACCTGTCAAACTTGAACCCTTGCTTCAATTGGTTCCAAAGTGATGTGGTGCTACAAATATATATATTTCATCATTAGGTAGCATCATATTCTCATTTAAAATGTGTTGAAGTTGAAGAAACGAATTCACCTTTAGTTCAATCTTGATATTGACCGCTATGGTCGTATGTGTTGGTGGCGTGGTCACATCATCCTCCCCTTCTTGACAGAAAACCGTCCTCGGTTTTAACATAGGTGTAGCATCACGTATTGCATGATCTTGATCATAAATCTTGGTACATGATAACAAACGCAACAAACTCTCATTATGTAATATCATAAGTTTTTTATCAAATAAAGTAAAATCTCTTTGAAACGAGCTCACCTCATAATTTAAGTGATGTGTAGGAGCTCTTATAATTGGAACAACAAGTATAGCAAATATGGTTGTATCCATAGGGTACATGTTCTTATCAGTTAGGCTGGGTGGCTGCTGCAAGCCATCAACAACAAACAGGCAGTAGCTGCTGCTGCGTATGTACAGATGTATTACCTGTAATGTTGCTTCTCTCTGTTGTGCTAGCAATGAAAGGAACTCTTTCCTAATTTGTTCTCTTGCGTTCCTTTCCTTCTCCAGTTCCTCTTGCATCTCTCACCTAGTTTCTTCCCTTTCAGCAACTTCATTTGCAATTTGTTCCTTTAACATTTGCACCTCATCTTCGAGCTCATTATTTTTTCATTGGCTGCAGGTGAAGCACGGATTGTTCATCGAGTCTGTCTTTCAACAGTTGGCTTCGTGTGGGATATTTCGCCATGTATCCATGACCATGAGCTTTGCATGATTTGGTACCGGTGCTTTCCTTGTAACTTGATTGGAAAGCAATGTTTTCCTCTTCAACTGTAAGGAAGTCTTTATCTCGCTCTGTTGATAGGTCAGTAATTTTGAAGGCTGCATCATCCTAAGTGTGATAAGAGAAAATAAGAAGTTAAATCAGTTAAGTTTTATGCACAAAATTCTGAAAAATGTACTAAGTCATGAACAAATTAAATTTACTACTCACATAGACATCCCTAGAAGCGTTGTTTGACCATTCCCCGTTCTTCATGTGGGTAGTCATCCAAAGAGTCGATCGGTTGGCTCTTCTCCAGATTTGGGTCTCTAAGATGGCAAACATTGTGCCTTGTGAACAATTGATCATTTAAGAAAAGAATCGAGATAAGTTTAATTTTTCATTACCTTTCAGTAGTTACATTGGGAGAACGGTTTGGATCCCATTAGATGCTTGGTCTTCTGTTTTTGACGGTTTTCAAAGTTTTGACTGCTGAACCTCTGCAAAAAATTTTACAAGTGCACTCAACAAAGCATTCTTGTCACCATATATGTATTAAAAAAATAAAGTAAGACAACAATGTTCAAATTCTTCACTAAGGTTTTTGCGCTTGGGTTCAGCAATAGCTATGAGCAGCAATAGCTAGCTATAGCTACAGGTAAGCCATTTAGTGATTTTGCAATAATTGGACATAAATATTTGGAGTAGACAATATAGTCTAGAAGATAAAATTATAAAACTACTGCTGTCACTGATCAAATAGGTCATTGATCAATAGTCAACTATTGATACAAAATGATGTATGTGCCTTATTTTAACTACTACTTACAAAGGTGTTTTGAAGCTAACTCCTATATGCCTTATGCAGCAATTGTTCAAGTCTAAATAAGAATTATATGCATCCTAAATAGTGGTAGTAAAAAGCATATATATCTCAGAATACATGCTGCTGCATATATTTTGTAATTGCTATTGCTAATGCATCAACTGTACAAGTCCATACATTAATGGTTACTATCTCAATTCCATTCACTAATTGGTAATTGCAGAGAGAAAAATTGAACCTTGAATTTTTCAGTTCCAAAATACATTATCAAGTAGTGCCATTCGACAATGTCTATATCTTGGGCTTATGTTTCATTCGCTCAGTACGTAAGTGTTGTATGCCTTGTATGTAGAACTGAATGTTGATCGCCATCCTTTGTACCGCTCTTTATCAATGTCCCATATCTTTTCCGTTGCATTCTCAATGTTTGGAAAATCCCACCTACTCGCTTGTATTGAAACAGAAAGTGAAGGTGAAGTCGCACGTAATTACAGAATTAACATGCTTGTTTACCAACAAATAAAAGATGCAACTTACTAGCAAATCCTCTGCTATTGTAATTTTGACATTTTGCTTTATATCTTTCCACTTTTGACTCCAATAAGTGGAGCCTCTTTCTTGTAAACATTACCACTTCATCCACAAATGTTCGGGAGTTTTCTCCCACGGGCCTCCTAACCTTGCTGAAAATTGAATTGATAGTTTCTGCGATGCATTCTTCACTCTCTTGTTAGTCACGCTAAACCTTTAAGGCATCCACGTACACCTTTCTTGCATCGTTGGGAGCCACCTCCTTATGAGCAATTTAAATGTCATTTAATGTACACATTCAGCAAAAACCAATTGAACCTAGAAAATAGAATGGACAGAAGCATAGCATACCATTTTGTTGTTGCTTGTTTTTCTGAGCATGAGATGGCCTCTCTGGTGGTGTTAGGCCGTTGTCTTGACTTTCCTCATCTTGAAGGCCAGCTGGATTGTTGGTATGGTCCTCTTTCAAAAAAGGATACTGCACACATTATAATACTCATCAGAGAAATATATGTGAGTTTGTAAAACTAATAATATGCTTGTATAGTTCATTGAAAGATTTGAAAATTACAGATATCATCAAGATGGCCTTTCCTCCTTAACCATTCCTTATATGTTTTGATTGTTTCATCCCTGTAGTCATCTATAAATTCCGTGAGCCATGAATATATGTTAGTGCAATTGCCAATTCAGATCTTGTTAAAATCAGCGATTAGTGTAGCAACATATATAACTTACCGTGTGTTCTTCCTCGGCTTGCGATTTGCTAGCCAAACCTTGTATGCATCAAGTTGTTCATTTGTAATTGGATCATCACTATTTTGTTGACTCCTCTTTCGCTTCATGGGTGTTATGGTCACCTGATTGTCTTTTACTCGCTCCCTTGACACTACTAATCGGACTTCCCTTTCATCTTGATTGCTTTCTATCATTCTGTCTGCATCACGACTATAATCGATCGGCTCCGAGTTGCTACCGCTTCGCCACATCGCTTCTTATAGTATAAGAAGTCCCTAACCGAGTATCCAAGTCGTTCTTTTAAACTTAACAATGTCATAAATGAGACATTAGTCCTATCAAGATCGCACTCAAAGAATTCTTTTTCTGGTGGTGCTCCCTTGTATTGAATAACTAAAGTCCACTGCTGACCCGACCCTTGTTTCGTTCTATATGTTTACATAGAGAAAGGTTAAATAGTCAAAATGCAGTTGTCAGTATGCAAAATCTGAGAGGAAAATAGTAGATGATCAGAAGGAAACAATAAATTTGTAATGAGTGTGCACGTGCATGGGTATGCACACAAGCATATGTTTGCAGTTTCTTTTTCATTAAAGTCACCTGTTCAAAATCTCATTGCAATCTTGATTTACCTTGCCATGCTTTTAGGTTCTTGGTTGTAATCCTACATGACAACTGTTGAATTTCCTACATCACGAGGAACGCTACACTATAGCCTACAGAGATCTAGTTTTTATCATTTGTCTTTTTATTCTTTTCTATATAGACTAATTACTAGTATAATAAAACAATTACTTAGTTATATAATGTGATGTGATTGATTATTGTATGATTTCATAGTGTAATTAATTGATTATTGTTAAGATTTCATAATGTAATTATCGACATCATCCATCATTTGACTTAAGAGGCAATTCAAACATTTAACAAGTCAGTTGAGCCAAAAGCCAAAACCTATCCAGCCTTAACGTTTGGCCAATAGTACTTCAAACCAAAAACTCTGGCCTACTGTTTCAAAGCCAAAAACTACGGTTTCAGAAGCAGCTTTTGGGGCTACTCTTTTTGACTGCATATGTCTTTTATGAGAAAACACAGAGCAACAGAAACACATCGCTTTTGCTTCACATCTTGCCATTGCCCATGAACAATATCGATTCATTCACAGGCACAAATGAATCAAGAGAAGCAAAACAACACACACACAGCACGATCTACAGCATCAAAATACCACCAACAGCCTACGAATCTAGCACATGAAAATCGCCTAGACAACCCAGTCACTTAGATGTTCTTCAACCATGCGATCATATCCGCAGGAGTCATTACAGGTCTGTAGGGCTCATCAGCGTTGTCCACAACGAAATAATGGTGGTAGAACATCGGTTGACGCACCATGAAGCTCGGTGTGTTGCAATGTAGGATACAATCTCGTGAGTATACATTGTTCATACCGGGAGGAAGCATCATCCGCGCCGTCTTCTTCGCCGGTTCAAGGTGGAACCCGCGGGCCACCCTCGTGATGGCGAAATCCCGTCGGTGGCGTTGGCGCGGCCGAACTAGTGATCGGCGTCGCCGATGGAGTCATCGCCACCGCCTTGTCGACCTAGGTTTCTTCGAACCGACGCTCGTTCCTCTCACGTATGGGATCGGAATAGATCGCGCATCGGCCTTGGGGTGTATAGAGGCGGCGGAGGCGAGGGAGACGGGACCGCGGTGGAGGTGGGGAGGTGGGGAAGGCGGGGGGCGGTGGCGGCGAAGGGGCCGGGAGGCGGAGGGAGACGGAGGCGGAGGCCGAGGTGGCGGCGGGAGGTGGGGATGAGGCGCGGGCGGCGGGAGGGGTCCCAGGAGCGGGCGCCGGCGGAGTGGGGAGGCCGGGAGGGCGAGGCGAGGGGCCGAGGGGCGGAGGCGAGGAGGCGGGAGGCAGGGACGAGGTGGCGCGGGAGGTGGGGATGAGGCGCGGGCGGCGTGGGAGGGGTCCCGTGGGAGCGGCGCCGGGCGGAGTGGGGAGGCGCGACAGCGATTGTGGGAAGTTATTAGGGAGGAAAATTTTTATGTTTTTAAATATATATATATATATATATATATATATATATATATCTTTACTATTATAAAAGAAGGGGTCGCGTATTGTGGGGAAATTATTAGGGACTTGGGGACGTGGCCGGTTCACGGGTTTACAGTTGACATGCGGGCCCCGCATGTCAATGGCTCGGTGCACAGGGAACCGGGCACACAGGAAGGCGAAGCGGCGGTCGGGCTGATGTCATCGATGACGTACGCGGGCGCGAGCCACGAGGTGGCTGCGGGAACCGAGGCGGCGCACTTCGACCGAGGCAACGTCGGCGACTAACCGGCGGCTAACCGTCGGTGAGGCCTGGCCGGAGGGGTTCCGGGACGGGGCCAAATGCGATGCCGAGGTCACGGTGATGCCAGAGGTGGTGGCGACGCGGACCGGGGAGTGCCGGAGGTAGGTCGGCGGTGGCGGCAAGCTCGGGAGGTGCTCGGTGGTAGTGAGGTACAGGCAGCGGGGAGCTCGGCGGAGGGCACAGTTGGCTTCACCCGATCCCGAAGGTGGTGTGAGTGCGAGGAATCGAGTTTTCCCGGCGAGGATGGGTGGAATTTTGTGGGGATTGCCGGTGATCGGAGATGGAGGAGAAAGGGGCTCACCGGCGATTAAGGGCGTTTGAGCTCAATTACTTTGGTCAAGATGGAGTGCGGGAAGTGGCGAAGTGATTGGGGCTCACCCTTATCATCTTGCCAGTCAGCTCCAAATAGCTTATTTGTCTAAGAGGATTGCTTCACACATTCTACACTTCCACCAGACTCCTTGTTAACCTTCATAAGTCAGTCATGATCCCCATCAATGTCTCCCTGGACAAACTTGCCTATCTCGTAGGGGTTTCTGGTTGCAAAATTACATCCATGCCTTTCACCTACGTAGGCCTCCCTCTAGGAATAACAAAACCAAAAGTGAAAGATTTTTTCCCTTGGTACATAGGGTGGAAAGACGTCTAGCTAGATTCACGAACTTCCTGTCCTATAGGGGAAGATTAACGTTAGTTAATGCTATCCTTTCCTTGCAGTCTGTTTACCACAGGTGTTTGCTTAGATTGCCAAAAAAGGTGATTGATCAGATCAATAGAGTGAGGTGTCACTATCTTTGGAGAGGCTCTATAGATCTTCAAACTCATTGCAATTCCTTGGCAGCATGGGACATGATCTGTAAGACAAGAAGAAAAGGAGGTCTTGGAGTTTTCAATCTTAAAGTCCTTAATGAGGGCTTATTATTAAAGTACTTGCACAAATTCTATGGACAAGTGGACATACCTTGGGCCAAATTGATTCGGAACAAATACTACACAAATGAGATTCCATATGTAGCAACTCCTTGTGGCTCTTTCTGGTGGAAAGATATAATGAAAGGTATCACTCAATTCCTTGGCATTGCAATGGGGAAGTTAGGTAATAGCAAAGTGTTGGATCGAAATCGGCAACAGAGGGGGGTGAATGTTGCTTTCTTAAAAATTCCCCCAAAAGTATCCACTAAACACTATTCTCTCCGATAGCTATGAGAAACTAGGAAAAGTTCATATGCTCACTGGAGAACCAAGAAAAAAAAGGGCAATCAACAAAAGACCTAGCACCGGAATGAAATGGCAAAGAACAAGAAACAAAGAGGCGGGCGGTCGATCGCATTCATAGGGCCGGCCGGACCGCCCATGGGCCACCGACGAGCCCTGGTGGCCGGCACGGTCGACCAGAGCACTTGGACCGGTTCAACCGCCAACCGACGGGCGGTCTGACTGTAGTTGTGCAACCGGTCTGACTGGTTAACCTGTCCGACAGAAAAAATTCAAGCAGAGCTCAAAACTGAAATTCCAGAGATCTTTAGAAAGTAATAAAACTGATGATTCTCAGCCGTTCTCCTGAGGCTTAAAGACCAAGAAAATGTTCTAAATAGCATCAAGCACTTTTGGGACAGAGGATTTCATCAACTGAGCAAGGATTCAAGATTTAGACTAAAATATGAAAAAGAGGTTGAAAGAAACACAAATTTTCAGATTTCTCACTACTCATCCGTCCTTTGCTCAAGACCTTTTGCAATCGACTTAGCAATGATCTTAGGACTCTAGGACCCAAATTTCATGCCCTCTTACGAATGTAATCAGGAGAACAAGGGTTGCCCTGACATGAAACCCTAACTTTTGCAAGAATAGAGGAAGAGAAAGCGAAGGGATCAAAATTCACAAGAGATGTTGATTCTTCCAAATGCTCTAGAAAATGGAGTGGTCATATGCCCATGAGTCTTTTCCATCACAGAGCTTTCAAGAATCAATTCCACAAGACTATCAAATCAACACAAAGTCTACTCCATCAGAGAAGAACAGAGAGAGGGGTAAAAACTAAAATCTATCACAAACGAAGCAAAAGAAGAAAATAGCCAACAAAATCATTCTTGAATTGATATTGAGGAAGAGAGATGAATGATTATACAGAGTTTTGCTACATCATCTCAAGCCCTCTCTTCTCACTTCACACAAAAACTAAGAGAGAGTACCCCAGAGAAGAACAAAGCTCACGTAGAAGACATGGGGAACAACCCAACAACTCTTTCCTGCCAACACCAACAACTATAGCACAAAGCAAAAGAGTCTCTAACCCCTCTCACAGCCCCCCACCATGCAGGAGACAACCATCTATTTATACCCTTGGCATAATGGGTTCACATTTGCTTTGCCCATTAAGCTTTTGAGCTTTACCCACTAACTCTAACCAAATCCACCTCCTTTAATGCAGCTTTGCGTATTGACCAAAACACCCCGCCTGCACCTTCCGGGAAGCTTCCTCATTCCTTGCCTTCCAAGCCTCGCAGCCACCTCGAGTCCTCGCCGTCTTCGGCACACCCCGACCGTTCTGACCTCGGCACCGCATGCGCCTACTCCGATCATCCCGTGCCTCACCATGACTCCGCCTCGACGTCCTGCAGTCATCACAGACAAGAAACACATCACATCGCACCGCTCGACATAATGTAATCATCAATAGTATTACAAGAAATCTTAAGCATGAAAAAGCCAAAACCTGTCGAATCAAGAGAATAAGCATCCTATAACACGTCGACCAAGTTTGACTAAGTCTGACCGAAACCAATTGCACTATGCAAGGACATGGTCTATACAACACAAACCAAACTCGACTTTCCTAAAACTGATGTCAATTACTCATCACACACACGGGGTCACCCCACATGGTCTATCAATCCCCCCTTGATGAGTATATTGACAAACACAGAAAAAGCGTAAAGTTGAGTTTGAAAATGGAGGAGAGTCAAATATGGTCCAAAAGAAATCAAAGAAGCTTATGACCATGTCGACAACTGGAGCAAAAACAGAAAGAGCAAGTTTTCCTCAAAAGCTCCTAGAACTCTAAGATTTCCTTGAAAAAGGCTTTTTCTCCACTACTCTCCCCCCTTTTGGCAATAAAATCATCAAGGAGCAAGGAAGAGACTAAGGCATGGTGATGGATGAAATGGCTGAAATTTGTTTATTTTAAGCATTTAGAGCCATGAAGATTATCCAAAATGACTGTGGAGTATTACACCAAGCCATAACGCATAAGTATGCTATCAAGATCATGACAAGACATGTATAATCAAGCTAAACCACATAAGTCACAATCTAAAAATTAGTCAAAATTCTTAGCATGTCAAGTCAACCATGATTCTAGTCTAGCTAAAAGTATCCAAAGATGATGCAGGCCATGTCAATAATCTAAGTGGAACCAAGAAGCTAGTGTTGAGTCAATTTAGAGTGCTACCCGTTCAAGAATGAATCATTTGTTCAAGTACTTTGATCTTTTGGTAATTAAGCAAATTGAGCACATTTGACATGTTTTCTTTTTAAAGTTCATGGTCGTTTTCAACCAACAATTTAGTCATGTGCTAGATCTCAAGCCTTATGCGACCACTCCAAGCAAGACGCTTAAGAAAATGATCTTGGTCAACCAAAACTCCCCCTGAGTTCATGACTAGTGCAATTGCAAGCCGTCTCATGAGAAAGAATTGGTGAGATCAGTTCTTTCGCACAAAAGAGATCTTTTTGCTTTCTTAAAAGGTTGTACTAACTCATGCTTCATCAAGGAACTAACATAGCTCAATCTAAAGCTCAATATAGATTCAAGACTCAACTCAGCCTATTTGACATGGCATGAATCATAAAAGGATAACTAAAGGTAGACTAGTCTCAAGAGCTAACAGGACATGAATTAATTCAAGTTGTGCATTTTAATCAACCTATCATGGCAACGACTAGACTACACATATAAAGTCATGATAAATCTAGCAAGTAAGCATAGATTATGGCAAGATGTAATACATTGTAAACATGTCATAAACGGATAATAATCAAGGCTCCATGTAGTTATATTACAATGCAAAATGCTGAAATGAAATGCAAGCAAATCCAGCTCCCCCTCAACATGAGATGCACTTTTAGTTCAAGTTGAGATATGACAATATTAAGGTCTAGAAGCTCCCAAATGAACTCCCCCTGAACCAAAGCAATAAAATCGAGAAGCTGGCAAGAGAATCAGAAAAGGCAGTCCTTAAAGCATAGATAAGATATAAAGGATACTATGGCTCAGACTGACTCTCACTACCCCATATGACTCTAGGACTATCAGCTGATCATCTAACACACTAAGGAGCAAACACGTACCACATCTACCTGAGGGTGGCCCAACCCTCGCTAGAACCTATAAGAAGTGAGTGAGCTCAACCTAGCGAGAAGTGAAGCAGCTAATAAGCAGCATCCTAGAATCACAAGATGAGAGAAAGAAGTCTAAATAACTAGACAAGAGAAACACTCTAATCTATGCTAGAAGGACTAACCCCAATGCACCCATATGCAATGCAATAGAAAGGAGTAAGCATAAAATACATGATAAAGCATGAAGCGCAAAACTCCCCCTCACAATACCATATGACGACTCAGCCCAAGCTCTCTCGCAGTGCTAAAAACCTAGAGCTATCCAAAGGCTTGGTAAAGATATCAGCCAACTGGTGGTCACTCTCACAAACCGAGCACTATGTCACCCTTCTCCACATGGTCTCAAGGAAGTGATATCTAATATCAATATGCTTGGTCCGAGAATGCTGACCGGGTTCTTGGCAATGTTAATGGCGTAGTGTTATCACGTAAGAGTGGAACATCGTTTATGGTCAGTCGGACTCTGGGTTAGCAAACCCAGATCCTTCAGGATTCCACCGCACTATTCCTCGGATCGTAGATAGTGCTCACAGATATCATCAGATATCAAAAACATACCATGCGAAAGTGTAATTAATACAGTAATACTTACTCATGGGCCGACTGGGCCGAAAATAATAAAATGCAGCAGCGGAAACTTCACACAAGTGGGACCCGCAGGACTTGCCCACAGCAACCAACTGGGGTTCGCGACCAGTCCATGGCCTCATCGTCTTCCACTGCCGACCCTTTTAGGCATCGCAGGGCTTGTCTTTATTTCCTTTCTAACTGAATGATGGCAGTTAAGCCAGAATGAGTACGATAATACTCAGCAAGCCACCACACAGGATGCAGTAATAATAGATGCAAGATGTCAAGGGAGACTTGAGTCAATAAGTACGAAAAATCTCCTGAGACGTAGCAATTTTAACTGAAACATGTTTTATGAAATTGATAGCGAGAATGCGATTATAATTGTAGTGTAGGTTACATCCACATTTTAAAGTGCATGGCTACCTCCACCAATGCTAGTTTTCGTCGCTGGAGTACATCTCTCCAGGAAAAGTTCAAAGTCAGAGTACATCTCTCTGATAGATTTTATCCCACCCACAAATATTTTTTTTTTGGAAATAGAACTAACTCGAGTAGGTTCCCATGTCCGCCCTTGACCGTGGGCACGGCTATTCGAATAGTTTACACTCTGCAGAGGTTGTACACTTTCACCACAAGAGATAAGTCATCTTAATAGCCAACATGCTTCCTTAGGCATGGGACCCAGATGGTTTATCACAAAGCCTTTACCTTACTCCAATTTAGCTAGATACCACCCCGCTGAGGTTTCACCGCTGAAGGGTTACATCCGCCACAGTCAGAAGCCCCCTCTTGCGCCGTATGAGTAAACCAGTGCTCGCACCCATCTTCCGTGATGATATCTAAACTAAACCTTTGCAAGTTAATCACCAGGTCGCACCCATATAGACTTGTGGTTGTACTGCTTTACACCGGGAGGTCGATAAGATTCATCCTTAATTTGTCCAGCGGTTCTTACCACAAACCACGGGTTCTCGTGCGACATCAGCACCATCCACTCTCACCAACCGCCTGCATGTAAAGCAGATTTTAGGGTTTTGAGAAGTAAAACAGTTGTAACAAGATACTTAGCCACGCATATCCCATGACCGTCCCAAAACAAAGTCTTATGTTTTAAAGATTGATGATCAGGGCAACTAGTGCCCTGGACTTTGACAAGACTAGCATGGCATTTTAATTCGACTTATAGCTAGTAAAGTTATCATTAAAATCTATGGTGACAAGGATAAAGTAATTCAAGTATCAAGGGATGGCATAATAAATTAATACAACATCAAGTGGGCATGTAGCTACCTTAAGCTTTGACATATATTTGCATAATAAATTAGGCATGCAAGTTGCTAGTTTAAAAGAACATAATTTTGCATAAAATGTAGGATCAATATGATCAAAGTGATGACTTGCCTTGCTTATTTTACCACGGCCTTGATTGCTCTAATTCAAAGCCTTCTCAGTCATTGATCTTAATTTTACTAGTCCTCGCTTTTAACCGAGTCTTGGTCTTGTTCGAATCCGTCGTCCGTTGAGTCTTGATTCTAATACGCGCAAAGAAAAGAAAGACCAAATAAATCCAAACACTTTAAATGCCCAAGTTAATTTAAATTATAAATTTATTACGATTTGAGAAATGAATGATGATTCGGGTTAGTGTGCCGTGAAGTACGCCGTAGATGAATTGGGCGAAGGAATGAGGTGGCGTAATAGCTTTACCGTGAGGGAAAATTTAGAATAAGGAGGGACCAAAATGAAGAAGTATCTACAGGAATATACCCTTTTCAAAGGGTAGAGGTCAAAACATAGCTGCTCGGGGCAATGCGAGGTTCGACCATTTATTTCATAACCTTCTCATTATTAATTTTATATTTATCAAGGAAGTCCCGTGAGTCAGGCAGGACTTACGGACAGATAAAAGGGGTTAGCGAAGATAGTGAGGAGGAATTGAACTTTTTATTTTTTTTTAGGATGCGGAGCTTTACAAAGTATGAGTAATTTTAATTATTTAATGAAATTTGATATTTCAGAGGCGATATTTATCCGAGATTGCAGAGCTACTTAACAAATCATTATGTTAATGGCTTAATCAAATGATGGGTTAGCCATTTCAGTCTAGTCGTTATTAGGAGCAGTTAATCACCGCTTATTAACAATTATTATTAGATATGGCCAACGATTATGTTTTACTAAAAGAGATGCTATCACTTTATAGGGATCTTCTTAATAGAGCTATGCCTTTTATTATTATTATTTAATTTTGATCATTAAAGCTAAATCCCGAGATAATGATTGGGGATTTGCGTGCGATACAAAGACTAAGGATTGCCCTTTCTTGTTTATGACTTTCTTAATCGTATTTTATTTATCATCTTAATCTCAGTATTTTAAGATAATGTTAAAGTCTTTACTTCAAATATTTTAAGCATTTTTGGAAGGAGAGTTTCCATGGCAGTATAGATGAGCAAATCACACTTGATATTTTATGTGCCTTGCCAAAGATTATTTTAAGCACTAATAAGAGAGATGAGCAATTCATGGTTAATATTTTATGTGGCAAAATCTTGTTAAATTGATTTATTTAGTTTGCACTAATGGATTTCAATTTGGATCAAGAGATGGAAGATATCACTTAGATCACTTGAGATTTTAGGAGGGTTAAAATTATTATCCGAGTTTTCAGAGTAGAATTTGGAATCGTTAGAATTATCTTTATAAGGCTTCAAACATGCAACTTTAATTATTTAGGATCAACTTCTATTATATTCGATTTGTAAAAGAGAATCTTCTACTTAGTTCCACAAATTAGGGTTTGACAGAAACATACATGTAATCCATGTAAATTTCCTTATCATTTGAACATAGATCGGGCATACTTTTGTATGAGAATTTATAAGTTAAACTCGATTGAAATGTAGTTAACTCATGTTAGTTTTCTAACTTGATTGCATCAATATTTTCATTATGAATTCATTAGTAAATTTCTCAATATTATTGCTCACAAATTATTTTGATACATGCCTGAACACTCCTAACCCATAGACTGATCATGTAGCCAAAAGGGTGAAAAGGAGCTGCACTTTCTTTTGGAGTTAGGCCCACCTGACAGACACAGAGAAATGTGGGTGTCTTCGGCTGGCTGAGATCAGAGCAGTAAAGGGGAAGCACAGCGAAACAGGGGAGGGGGAGTGGCGGCGGAGCCGTGCGGCGTCGCCGGCGAGGAGGGGCTGGAGTGGCGACGGCGACCGGTGAAATGAGGCGCCCAGGTGACGAGGAAGCTCAGGTGGAGGCAGCTTCGGGTGGGTGGCGCCAAGCGAAGGGCGGTGGGCTGGGCGCCGGCGGTGAGGGAAGGCGGCGCCGGTGGCCGGAAGGAGAGGGGAGAAGGTGGCGCGCTCCTGAGCAAGAGTGGAGGACTAGAAGCTTACCTGCGCAGTCGAGGTGGCCGGAGGGGGGCTGAGACGAGCCGGCGACGGGCACAGGCGGCGGCGCGGGGAGGCTACCGTGGCGGGAGAGCTCCGGTGGTGGAGGACGTCGGCCAAAGGTTGGGGAGGCCTCGGGGCACTGGGGAGGTGCTCTCACCGCGCGGAATCGCCCCGGGGCCGACCGAGGTGGAGGCAGTGGCGAAGATGGCGGCGGCCGGCCGGAAGCGAAGAAGGAGTGGGCGCGGCGGATTCAAGCGGTGATTTTCCAATTCGTTGCGTGAGGAGGCAGTAGACGCTTGGGGGCTCGCCGTGACATGGTTGGCTCGTGGAATGTTGGCCGGCGGTGGCCGGGACGGGTGGTGGACGGCGGCGCACCCAAGTTGAGCTCGGATGGAGGGAAGAGGAGGGGAATGAGAAGGAGGCAAACTCGGCTTCTTATAGGCGAGCACGCGCTCGGGGAGGGTACGGCAGCGGCATGGGCGGGGGTACACCGGCATGGGCGACGGCATGGCTGTGAGTACGGCGGGGCATGGGTGGCACGTCCGGCGACATGGAGTAGGGGGATGGCGTCGGGGTAGGCCGGTGGTAGGGTCGCCGCGCATAAGACGGAAACCGGGCGCTGCGTGGGTCGGGGCGGGAGGAGCAGCGGGCGCGCGGCGGGCCGTGCGGCTTGGGCGGCGGCATGGGCAGGGTCGACGGAGGGCACCGGCCTGGCGCGACGAGGGAGGAGGAGCAAGGAGCAAGGAAGAAGAGGATGCCGGTCGGGCCAGCGGCCAGAAGAAAGAAAAGGGGCCGGGGAAAAAGAAAAAGAGAAATGGCCCGGGGAGGAGAAGTGGGCTGGGAGGAAGGGAAGAAATGGGCTGGGCCCAAGATAGATTTTTGGTGATTTTAGAATTTCCAAATTGGACTTTCAGATTTGGTTTTGCAATTATATTTTCAATTTGGAAAACTTGGTTCAAAATTTGGGTTCGACACTTAGATTTTAAGATTGGCAGATTTCGGGGAAAATAAATCTTAATTTTTCCCAATTTGAATTTCCGGATACGAAAATTGGATGGAAGGATTTTATATTGATTTAAAATTCCATTCCTGGCTTTGAATGCCCATATTTCAATTTTAAAAATTTGAATTTAATACTCCTACGGAGTTTTGGATTTTCTCAGTTCGATTTTTTTTAATCGGGCATTTAGCAAGAAATCCAACTCAAGAAATTTGAACTTCGCCAAAAACTTTTGAGAAACACGGGATAAACTATTAAAAGACTTTATAATTTTTCATAATTACACTAGTTCCCTAATTGGGATGTTACAATGGCTAACCCAAAGTCCCGTAGGGTCGAGACCATCCAAAGTACTGGTCGCAACAACTCACGCAGAAGAACGCCTCGCCTCCGCAGTGGATCAGGCAACATCGGATCGCTTCTAGAAGACCACGAAACAAGAGAAGTGCCAATGAATTAGCATGTGCCGTAGTGCTCTTCTTATCTATCCTACAACAAGAAAGTCGTGATCCGAGTAGGCTCTCAAGGAAAGACAGACGAGGAAGAGTACCGATACCATAGTCAATGGTAGCTCAAGGTACGAAGGATGCGCTTTCACCGCTTGGCGGTGAGATACGCGAAGAAGCTCGAAAGCGAGCACATAGACACATGGAGAAATGTATGTCCGCCTCGAGGCGTGAGGTACAAGAGGAGCCAATCATGATGCGATACTTCTTTGATCAACCGCTCACCGCCCTCATCCTGGTCAAGAGAAGCTGTGGACGCCATGGGAGTTGACACGGACTTACCATCACTCATGTCAAAGCGCCTCAGAGGTCACGAATGTACTTGCCCCGATGCAAGAAAGTACCCTCCCGAGATTGCTTGATCTGAAAGCCAAGGAAGAAGGTCAACTCACCCATCATACTCATCTCAAACTCGGTGCTCATGACATCCGAGAACTGTGAAACAAGAGTATGAGAAGAGCCGCCAAAGATAATGTCATCCACATAACCGACGAGCAAAGAGGTCTGCCATGCCTACGAATGAACAAGGTCTTGTCTACCTTACCCATCTCAAAACCATGACTCAATGAGATAGGACTTAAGCCTCTCATACCAAGCTCTAGGGGCTCGCTTAAGTCCATACAAGGCTTTGGAAAGCTTGTAGACATGGTTTGGGTATTTGGGGTTCTTGAAACCTGGAGGCTGTCTCACATAGACTTCTTCCTCAATAAACCCATTGATGAAGGCACTCTTGACATCCATCTGGTAAAGCTTGAAACCCTTAGAGGCTGCGAAAGCAAGCAGGATTCTAATGGCCTCAAGTCTAGCTACAGGGGCAAAGGTCTCCTCGAAATCTAGACCCTCAACCTGGGAGAAGCTCTGAGCTACCAGTCTAGCCTTGTTCTGAATGACAACCCCATCCTCACTCTGCTTGTTTTTGAACACTCATTTAGTCCCAATGATATTGTGACCTCGAGGGGGCTCAACAAGCGACCAAACCTTGTTTCTCTCAAAATTTTCTAACTCCTCATGCATGGCATTGACCCAAGACTCATCATAAAGAGCATGACAAACGTTCTTGGGCTCGAATGAGGCAATAAAGGCAGAATGGAGACAGAAATGTGACATACCAGACTTTGAGCGTGTGACTCGCTCAAAGAGGTCTCCAATCATCTGCTCGGAAGGATGGTCTTTCTGGATATATCGGGGAGGTCCTGGATGAGAAGAAGAAGTGACCTCTACCTCATGAGTTGAAGAGGTAGGAACAGAGTCACTAGCTCCAAAGGAAGCAGAAGGCATAGGCTGATCACCTGGAGGTGCAGTAGAAGAAGGCACCTCAAGGGGAGGATGAGAGACTCGATCGGGTAGACAACCCTCATCTCCATCATCCTCATCATCCACAAAGATGGGCTCGAACTGCTCTAAAGAACTCGAGATATCAGGCCTAGTCCCCGAACCGGCCTCGCCGAAGGTCACCTCCACAGTCTCTATCAACTTACTAGACTCTAGCCCAAACCATATACGCCGCGAAGAAGTCGAGTAACCTAGAAAGATCCCATCACAAGATCGTGATTCGAACTTATCTAGGTTCCCGCACTTGTAATGAAACACTTGCAACCAAACACACGAAAATAAGAGACACCGGGCTTCCGCCCATATCTCAGCCTCCTAGGAAGTGCGATGCAAGTGCCCAAGAAAACTCTGCTCAAACATGGCACGCGGTCGCTATAGCCTCAGCCCAAAACTTCCTAGGTGTAGAATACTCATCAAGCATTGTCCTGGCCATCTCGACCAAGGTACAGTTCTTCCTCTCCACAATGCCATTTTGCTGTGGGACGTGCGGAGAAGAGAACTGGTGCTCTACACCTGACTCATTGCAGAACCTCTCAGAGTAGGAATTCTTGAACTCCGTGCCATTGTCACTGCGGATCGCTCGTAAGGCACCTGGAAGCTCAACAGAAAGCCTACTCATCCTTCGAGACTAAGAAAAACACCCAAGAGTACCTCGAGAAGTCATCGACCACGACAAGAACATACCACTTCCCTCCTGCTGACTACACTTGGGCTGGTCCAACTGTGTCCATATGGAGCAGCTGTCCTGGTGCATCGGTCATAGTCACTGTGACCGGAGGGTGAGAAGCGGCAACCATCTTGCCATACCGGCAAGGAGCGTAAACAATATCTTTGACCATCTTGAGTTTTGGCGACCACGAATGAGATCGTGGCCGCTAACTCGGGTCAAATGGTCAAATCCAATGTGACCAAGTCTCCTATGCCAGAAAGTAAGATCATGGGACTCAGAAGCAACTAAACACCGGAGAGGATCACCAGAAGACTCAGAAAAATCAGCACGAAAGATCCTCCCATAACGAAATCCCGCAAACCGCACTCACCCAAGAATCAAGAATTTTGCAAGCGCTTTTAAAGCTCACCTCAAAACCATCATCGTAAGCTAAGAAATAGAAAGCAAATTATACCGCAGCTTACTAACCAAGGCAACATCTTTCAAAATAAAAGACTCATTAACGCGCATCGCACCTTGGCGATGACGCGCCCTGCACGGCGCCTCCGAAGGTGATCGCCTCATCACCTAGAGCACGAGCTAGGAAGAGAACCAATGAGAGTCTCCGGTCATGTGTCGAGAACACCCGAAGTCAACGAGCCAAACCTCTCTCTTCCTCGCCGCGAACTCGAGTCAACAAGAGACTAAAGTCTCAGTATTGGGGTAAATCAGGAGTGATTTTGGCACCCAATACTGAGTAACACGTCGAGTAGAAGAAGTAGCCACACACGACTGATCTCTAGCTATCCTACGCTCTCTGTCACTCAACAAGCCGTAAGGTCGGTGTGCAGCACGAAGCCGTTGTTGGGCTTGATCGCCTCTGAGGAGCGAGTCAAGACACCAAAGAACATGTCGATCACACCGCGTAGCTACCTCGATGAGAAAAACGAGATCTACCCTCAGGACGGCGGATATCATGAGCAGAGGCAAACAAAGGACGAAAATCAGAAACACCGAAAAAATCAAGTCCTCGATACTGCCTAAAACCGTCAGAGTGATCAACCCTAGACCTCGTGTTGGTCTTAGGTGCACTTAAGATCTGGGGCTGACCCTGAATACTCCTAAGATCACGAACACGGTCTCTCCGCGCAATCTTGGCGCGCCTGAAGCATCGCTCGACCAAGTGCCCATCCTTCTGACAGAAGGTGCAATGATACTTCACCTTCTGAGAGGTGGAAGTAGCACGATAAGGCTTTGCCTTCTGAGAGGCCGAAGCAACAGGTGGAATCACCTTGCTGTCAAAAATCTCTTGGACAAAGTCCGCTGACTTGAATTGAACTTTCTCAGTTCTGGGCTTGACCTCGATCACACCTACGGCTATGGGTCTGAGCACAGCAAGTGGATGCTTCCTAACATCCTCAAGAAAATCATATCCTAGACCTTGATTGAATTTGCAAATCTTGAACTGGTCTAGAATAAGATTTAGCTTCATCTTGCCTCGTACAAACCTCTCGAGAGTGTTCATAAGATACTGACACTCCCGAAAAAGAGAGGTGCAAGAAGAGCAGGGGGAAGAGGAGACAACAGCAGGAGAAGAGGAAGAACCAACAGCAGAAGAAGGAATGGCATGTGCATGCACAGCCGCCTCAACATTGAGGTCTTCGCAAGGACTAGGAGGGACAATCCTACCTCTAGCTGTTTGGTCATCGTGCTTAAGCATCCCTACTCCTTTGGGCTCCTCCCCCACACTAGCAATCACATCACAATCAGTTGGTAGCTTCACTAGAAGGTCTTTAGTTAGCTTCATATATTGTTCATCCAAAGTAATCAACTCAGATTTTAGTTTTTCACAATTGTTACACGGTGAGCTAACAGGGTCCTTAGAAGCATATTGAGCCATTTTCTTGTTATGATCAACCATGTCTTGAAACTGTTTTGAGATAGATTCAAGTTCAGCAGTTAATTTGGGACAGTTGGTGCAAGAGACAATAGGCTCTAACAGAGAAGCATGCAATTCAGCAATCTTATTATCTGCCCTTTTTAGGTTCAATTTCAAGTTATTGTAATTTTCACATGATTCTGGCAGATCAAGGATCATGGTATAAAGATCTCTAAACGCATTGTCCTTATCCTCACATGGTGCAAGATGCAGTCTCAACGACAGTAGATGAAGGAGTAACAATCCTACTCATCTCTAGTTCAGCCAAAAGACTAACATTCTCCACCTTAAGCATGTCAAGCTCAGAAGACAGACTATCATGAGAGGTCCTTAATTTCTCCATGTCATCAAGCAAGACAGAGCATGTATCACATTCGTCACGGGAGGGAGCAGATATAAGTGAAGTAAGATCCCGTGACAATCTATCTACTTCCTTTTCTAACTCGCTACACCTAGTGCTAGATCTAGCATGGAATTTCCCTAGCTTAAGAAAATCATCATTAAGTTGGTCATATGAGGGGTATACTTCGTCGGAGTCGGAGTAAAGCTCACTGTCGCTGACTTCGCCCTCAAGGGCCATGAAGCACATGCCGGAGAAGTCGTCGCCATCCTTGGGTTCTTGATCACCCGTCCCATCGTCGTCACTCCATCCCTCCACCTCGTTGAGGTCGAGGTCGTCGAAGGCGGTGAGGACGCGGTGAAGAGCTTCTTGGCTTTGCCAAGGTTGCAGAACTTCTTCTTACCTTGAGCATGATCTGGGGGCTTCTTGTTGTGGTTCTTGTCGATGTAATCATTCTTGCTCACACCGCTGTAGTCGTTCTTGCCCTTCCCCGACTTGGGGCAATTCGCCCGAATGTGGTTGTGGCCACCACACTCGAAGCAAATGATCGGGCCACTCCTCTTTTGATCCCTCACCCTCTTGTATGTGTGGGAAAACTTTCTGGCTAGAAGGGCCAACTGGTCCTCTGGTAGCTGCTCTAACTGATCATCAGTTACGTCACAGAGAGCAGCTAGAGAGAATCCACAAATTGATTCGGAAGAAGGCCATCGACTGCGACTTCGACCTATGAGAGACTATGTCAATCTCGTGAGTCTTGAGGCGTGAGTACAACACGTCAAGAGTCAAGGTCGAAAGATCGGTGGTGTCCTTGATGGTAGTCACCTTCATCTCCCAAACACGCAAATCCAGAGCTGCGAGCATCTGTCAAGCATTGTCCGAGTCGGGGTATGTGAGACCGACCACTAGGAGGTTGCTCAAAATCTTGTGAAAACGCGCAAAACACTCATCGAGGGACTCACCAGCAAGCATTTCAAACTTATTGTAATCTCGCTTGAACTGGTCCTGTCAAACCGTCTTGATCTGAGTGGTGCCCTCATGGTATGCATCGAGGGTCACCCAGATGTCGAAAGCCGACGTCAGATGAGAGATGCGATCGAACTCGCTTCTGCTCAGACCCTGAATTATGAAGTTCCTCGCCTTACCGTTCGCCTCAACATCAAGCATGTTTCCAGCGTTGATGTTTTCATCGGTAGGAACAACATATCGGGTCTTCACCTTCCGCCAGATGGCATAACCCTGAGCCTGGATGTATGTCTCCATCCGGCTCTTCCAGAAGGGATAATCGATGCCATAAAAAACGGGAGGCTTGGTGGAATACTTGTTTGTCGCCATGGCTCTAGAGACTGGTTAGGATCTACGAGGAAGAGCTAACCGGCTCTAATACCAATTATTGGATCGAAATCGGCAACAGAGGGGGGTGAATGTTGCTTTCTTAAAAATTCCCCCAAAAGTATCCACTAAACACTATTCTCTTCGATAGCTATGAGAAACTAGGAAGAAAAATAGTTCATATGCTCACTGGAGAACCAAGAAAAAATGCAATCAACAAAAGACCTAGCACCGGAATGAAATGGCAAAGAACCGCAAACAGTAGGCGGGGGCGGTCAGACCGCATTCATAGGGCCGGTCTGACCGCCTCTACTGAACCGGTCTGACCGCCTCTACTGAACCGGTCTGACCACTCCATGGGCCGGTCTGACTGCCTTCGGTCGGCCGGTCTGACCGCAGCACTTGGACCGGTCCGACAGCCAATCGACGGGCGGTCTGACCGTAGTTGCACAACCGGTCTGACCGGTTAACCTGTCCGACAAAGAAGAACAGAGAGAGGGGTAAAAACTGAAATCTATCACAAACGAAGCAAAATAAGAAAATAGCCAACAAAATCATTCTTGAATTGATATTGAGGAAGAGAGATGAATGATTATACAGAGTTTTGCTACATCATCTCAAGCCCTCTCTTCTCACTTCACACAAAAACTAAGAGAGAGTACCCCAGAGAAGAATAAAGCTCACGTAGAAGACATGGGGAACAACCCAACAACTCTCTCCTGCCAACACCAACAACTAAAGCAAAAGAGTCTCTAACCCCTCTCACAAGCCCCCCACCATGCAGGAGACAACCATCTATTTATACCCTTGGCATAAAGGTTCACATTTGCTTTGCCCATTAAGC
Source organism: Dendrocalamus sinicus (assembly GCA_036346575.1). Taxonomy (NCBI): domain Eukaryota; kingdom Viridiplantae; phylum Streptophyta; class Magnoliopsida; order Poales; family Poaceae; genus Dendrocalamus; species Dendrocalamus sinicus. The sequence goes on from JAYEVI010000236.1 coordinate 67,289, forward strand.
TTTTGAGCTTTACCCACTAACTCTAACCAAATCCACCTCCTTTAGTGCAGCTTTGCATATTCACCAAAACGCCCCTCCTGCACCTTCCGGGAAGCTTCCTCATTCCTTGCCTTCCAAGCCTTGCAGCCACCTCGAGTACTCGCCATCTTCGGCACACCTCGACCGTTCTGACCTCGGCACCGCCTGCGCCTAGTCCGGTCATCCCGTGCCTCATCACGACTCCACATCGACGTCCTGCAGTCATCTCAGACAAGAAACACATCACATAGCACCGCTCGACATAATGTAATCATCAATAGTATTACGAGAAATCTTAAGCATGAAAAAGCCAAAACCTGTCGAATCAAGAGAATAAGCATCCTATAACACGTCGACCAAGTTTGACTAAGTCTGACCGAAACCAATTGCACCGTGCAACGACATGGTCCATACAACACAAACCAAACTCGACTTTCCTAAAACTGATGTCAATTACTCATCAGACACACGGGGTCACCCCCACATGGTCTATCACAAAGACATCTTGTTTTGGAAGAATTGCTAGGATGGAAATCTCCTCTGCAACAAATTTCTAGGACTATTTTTTATGCTCATAATCAAGATATCTCAATTAAAGATTTCATGCAACTGCTGGAGCCACATGTTAGATTTCAGTTACCATTGTAGGAGGTTGCCATTAACAATAATACCTTCGATTATTGGACTTACATCTGGGGCAACCTGACAGTTTAATTTCATCACAACCCACCAATCTTCCCTTTTAGCTTGAAATGCAAATGTCTCATGAAACAAAAGGCTTTTGCTTGGCTCCTTTTAGTGGATAGACTCAACACCAAAGAAATGCTAAGAAGAAAGAACTCCATTCTTGGGGCCAATGACCACTGTGCGTTATGCAATACTCAATGTGTAGAAACCATTACTCGTCTTTTCTTTGACTATCCTTTCTCCACTCAATGCTGGAATGAGACTGGCATCTACTAGTCTTCAAACACAAATACTCCAGCAAGAGTGCATAATGCAAAGCAAGCCTTCACTGGTCACCTCTTCATGGAGAAATGCATCTTCGCCGCCTGGATCATTTGGAAAATAAGAAATGGACTTATCTTTCAACATCAACTGCATAGTATTAATATTTGAAAATCAATAGCTAGATGCCTCCCTTCTGTTGCATGGGGTCAAGCTAGACTCTCGAGTTTTATGGGGTCAAGCTAGACTCTCGAGTTTTGCTTTCTTCTTGGATTCAATCTATCTAATTCTTCTATGTATTATCTCTATTTTCCTCCCCTTTCTTTTTCGCCTTTGTTCTTTTATTATTAATATAGCATAGGAGTCTCTCCTGCTATTTTTCGTCAAAAAAGTAAAGAGAACCTCCTATTATTTAAAAAAAATTATATTCAGATATAATAATCAAATGCAGATATTGATTTTATAAAGAAAAATAAGTAGGTGATCTCTACACTTGTTCATTATTGTTTTCTTCCGGCCTTTTAGGAATGCATTTCTTTCAAAATCATAATTGATGCAGATAAAGTAACTACTGGAATGCAAATTTTTTACTTCCTATGCAATAAAGTAAATATTGGATTGCAGATGTTACTTTCTATGCGTGATAAGTTCTGTGCAACAGATTTTTGCAGTCAGAAAAGAGACATGACATCTAGCTGCTAGGGTGATACATCGGAGTCAGGCTGTTGGAGTTGCCACGTAAGTACATAACCTGTATATATTTGTAGTACAGGATTACACCAGTAGTAGCTATCCGACTAAGGATGTGTTTGGTTGCCTGTACTAAGTGTTAGGATGTGTTTGGTTGCCTATACTAAGTGTTACAGATATAAGAGGGTCCTAGAGAAAAGGTGTTTAGTTGTTTGAATTGAACCACACATGATAAGAGTGTTGTGCTTGGCTGAGTCAAGCACCTGAGTTTCTACAACCATTCTTGGCTGATAGTAACCATGTCATGATTAATTCATGAAAGCTCCTAGTGGGTTGGTAAAAAAATCCCTACCTAGACAATGGTATACAAGTTTGAGGAATATTTTCTATAGATACTAAACCATATTATTCACCAAAAACAACTAAACCATATAATACAAGGACCATCCCGTCCCATTTAATCTCATGTCCTCATCCCACGAATTTTTTTAAATAATCCATTTTTTATTCTAAAACACAGAAATATACATGCCTTTTTATTTTTTTTACAGAAATAGCCTCTAGTCGCCCCATCGTTAGGCAAGTGGATCCTGTTGTCCAATGGCGGAGCGACAGGCTCCAGTCGCCCAACGGTCGAATGATAGGTACCCTGTCGACCAACTACTAAGCGACACCATCCTGTCACCCAACAGTTAGGCGACCGGAGCTTAAATAAGAAATTTCAGAAAAATTAGTAAAGTTAATCGGTCGCGAATGATATAACTTAAAAATAGAGGATGTACATGTGAACAATATTTGACACCATCCTTTGAACTGAGCGTAAATACATATATAGATTTTCTTGCTTTTTTTGCCCCTTGTAAGTACACTATCATTTGCTCTTTTGGCTTCACAATGGCTGTTGTAAGTGATGAAAATTCCAACCAAGTTGAGAGGAAGTCATGGTTCGTAATGTACTAAGTTGGAATAAAATATATTTTATAATAAATCTGTGAATAACAGGGCGCATAGGGTTTTATTACGTGTATAAATAACAACATCAAGCATAATGCAATAAACCAAAATACTCGTACGATACATATGTGCTTTTTTGGAATATAAATACATTCGACCTTGGGGGGACTATTTCAGAACGATCCGACCTACTGTGTAGACTAGGGCCATTTCCCTTCCTTTTGAGCTCGGCGTTAAACTCCTCGGTGGTCTCTTTGGTCTTAGCTACCATTTCCCTCTGTCTTTTGTGCTTCCTCTCGTGAGCCTCACACTCCCTGCACATCCACGCCTTGAGATGAGCTTTCGTCTCCCTACGTATACGCTTGGTTTGCTCGTCATTGTGGCGCTCCTCCCAGATCTCGTAAGCCCTTTTGACATCCCACTCCTCATAGTGGAAAGTCCACTGGTCATATGAGTAGATCTCTATGTCGATCCACTTGTGGTAGCCACATAGCAATTTTGGGGACTACATGTAGACGGGAGAGGATGTTAGTGTGTACTTTGAAAGAGAAATATTAGGAGACCACACTATAAGTGGTCCATACTGGATGCTGATAGCTGCTCGTGTCCCAACGGCGATTGGGGTAGTCACAGTAGTAGTTCCTGCAACCCTAGTAACGCATGCCCAAGATGAGACACTGCTTATACTTGAAGAACTTGCATAGGCTACTGCACTAACAGAGAGGCGGCGTCTTCCCCTTAGGCTGGTGTTGCGGTGAACGATCCATTGGAACTTTTGGGATGGGGTTGCTACTACAGGGGTCTTCATTGTGTGGTGGGGAGCACCTGGCATGCTCCACCTATTTGTCTTGTGCCGCATTCGCCCTTGCTTGTTCGTTGTGGGCTACAGCAGACCTTGCTAGTTCGCGGGTTTCCTCCCGTTGCTTCATCATCATATCCCATTGCTTCTTCTACCTCTTGTCCATCTCATCATGATGAAGGAAGCTATGAGTTAGTTTTGGGTTTGAGTGTGTAGTGTTCTCACGCAGATCTCCTCCACCGACCTTTTATAAGCCAAACGGTTGGCATGGTGGGGTTATTTTTATGTGAGTAGGCTGGGAGGCGAAGTTTTTGCATTGTCTTTCCGCCAAATTGGTGGCAAGGCAGAGCTATCATGTCCTGCTTTGTAGAAACTTGTCTTTTTGGCCTGAAAAGCTGAGGAGATGTAATTTTGTTATGTTGATCTGAAAAGGACAATCGAGTCAGAGTTTTCTCAGTTGTTACTTTACAGAGAGTTGTCATGTCTTGCTTTGTAGAGTCTTGCCTTGTTTGGCCTGAAAAGTTGAGGAAGTATAGTGGTGCTATATCGATCTGAGAAACATGGTGAGGCAGAGTGTTGTCAGTTCTAACTTTTCGCAGAGTTTTCATGCCCTGCTATTCGGAGTCTTGTCTTTTTGGTCTAAAAATCTGAGGAAGCATGGTGTTGTCATGTCGTATTAAAAATATGGCGAGGCAGAGTGTTGTCAGTTCTTACTTTGCAGAGAGTTGTCATGTCCAACTTTGCATAATCTTGTCTCTTTGGCATGCAAATCTGAGGAGCTGTAGTGTTGTCATATCAGTCTAAAAAGATAGCGAGGTAGAGTGTTGTCAGTTGTTACTTTGCAGAGAGTTTTCATGCCGTGCTATTCGAAGTCTTGTCTTTTTGGTCTGAAAAGCTGAGGAGGTATAGTGTAGTTATGTCGATATGAGAAAGATTGCGAGGTAGAGTGTTGTCAGTTCTGACTTTGCACAGAGTTGTTATGCCCTACTATTTTGAATCTTCTCTTCTTGTTCTGAATAGGTGAGGAGGTATAGTGTTGTCATGCCCATCTGAAAAAGATGGCAAGGCAGACGCAGAGTCTTGTTAGTTCTTACTTTGCAGAGAGTTGTCACATCTTCCTTTGCAGAGTCTTATCTTTTTGGTCTCAAAAGCTTGAAAAGCTGATGAAGTGTAGTGTTGTTATGTTGATATGAAAATGATGTGGAGACAGAGTGTTGTAAGTTGTTCATTTCCAAGTGAGTTCCGTCGTGAACACACTTGTCAATCTATGCGTGCTGTTCCCCATGCCCAGTGTGCTAGGCACCAACAGCGGGTCGATAAAATCCATCTATAAATATGGAGGTCTCACTGTGGTTCATTGCATCAATAACGGATCCATAATTTAACGCTCATCGCAGTAGCATACCATGGCAAACGCCGATGGGCTAGTTCAACCGGGGTCTCCAAAGCAAGACCTTCCACTAGAAAGGAGGGAGGACTTTGGCCTTAACTACTGCTTGGTGCCAAGCAAGCATGCTCAACCGGTATGGCCGAAATTCATGTTCGAAGGCGGATGATGTTTCTTTCGATGCCAACATTCGGGGGTAAAATTACCCAACTGTTTATTTTTTGTTACTACAAATAGAGCTTCAATGTTAACCCTCGTCTCTAGCAAATGGCGAAATGCGACTTTATCTACTGGATCGATCCTCCCCATGAATGCCATGTTATGGCATACGTGGATACATTGTGGGGATGAATCTTACAGTTGGAGGCGCGGATTGACAACCTCAATGAGGAGAATATTGAGCTTCGCCAACAGAGGCAGTGTGAGAGGAGCAAGAAGGAGGTCGTGAACATAGAAAGTTCATATGATCCCACATGCTACTACGTGAACCCTAGATGCCTATGTGCGTACCACTACAACGATAGCCAGCCATGTCTCAGGTGCCCTCCTTTGGAACACTCTATGTGGGTAGCACGAGGCACCTTCTACCAGTAGGCACGCTCCTTTGTAGCACAGTACTCTCCCCTGTTATATGTAGTTATGTTCAATCCCTTAAAGCATGTAGCTAAACAGTGGACATGTCAATGTGGTTGCCATTTATTGAGTGGAGTGTTGGTTCGTTGTGTCTCGTGCGTTAAGCTAGAGCTGTCGATACGCATTGAAGAAACATACATTGTACGAAGGTGTTACAATAAGAATGCAATAGCCTTATAGATATCACACAGTAAGTACACAATTTAAGTATAACTGAGTAAACAAAAGTACATCATGCATAGGGTGATGCCCCTTAATACGCCCCCAACAGCACCCCCAGCATCCCCTCCTGCGTTGCCATGGCCCACTCCACCTCTGCGACCTCCCATGCGACCTCACTTCGGCTTCTTCCTCTACGCTAGGTGTCACCCCCTCGGCCTAGAGGGGGAAAGATGATCAGGAGCCCTAGTCTAACGAGGTCCCAAAGCCTGAGGGGTGGACAGCACTGCCTCCTGTGTGGGTAGTGGTGTACCGGGCATGTGTGACCCGGAGAGAACCTCAGGTGGTGTGGGCTGAGCTGCCATGTCTAGGTCCACAAGGAACTCATGTGTGTCCACGGTGCCTGGAGAGCCCCCGATCCCTTCGCGAACATCAAACCTATAGTGCAAATATCATTAGTTATTCAATTAAGGGGACACAAGTAAACAAATAGTGAAGCAACGTACCCTGGGTTAGTGCCATGGCGAGCAAGAAGTCGTCATGGACGAAGAACAACAGGTTGTACCCACCACGCACCTACTGCATGTGGAAGGGAAAGGTGTCCTGAAGACCCTAGTACTACGTCGCGACCGGTGTATAGGGATGCGCCCAGGCAGACCCGTCGGCCTCGTAAGGCCATGATGGTGTGTGCTGTGGCGTGATCGAGCCTCCGACCTCGTCAGGGCATGCCGCGCATGGCCACGCAGACCCTCCCGCCTACTGTGCTGCTGGACCACATGGCGCCAGAGGACATACGGGTGTACTAGAGTGGCTTGCAGAAAACTGCTCAGGTCAACACCATATGGACCTTCACGTACGGTGCCAACAACGTAATGCACTTTCAAAGTAGTGGGTCCTGGCATGACCGATTTTTACCTGCAAATATTTGCAGCATTGCAACTACTCAGATCACATCGCATGATATGCAAATAATGTTGTACTTGCATATTTACATTTGTACGCCTATCATGAACAACTACACTACCGCATGGTTAAGACGTCATTCATTCCCTAAGGCATAGGCCATCATTAATGTGCGGGCATCTTCATATTAGTTAATTTTCCCTCGTAGTGTAACCCCTCCACATTCCCACCTACCGTCATTCATTCCCTAAGGTAGAGGGCACCATTAACGTGCGGGCATATTCATATTGGTTTATTTTCCCTTGTAGTGTAACCCTTCCACATTCCCACTGACATCGCTCCCTTTTCTCTGCCCCACTGCACATGAACTCCCTATTTACTCCCACGCACATCAATGCCGCTCTTCTCTCTCTGCTCGAGCTGTCTCGTAACGTACATAATTCCTAATAGGTTGTGATAATTTACATTACATACACAAAAGTATTTAAGTATTTAAGTATGCGACATACTAATTTGAATGCCAATATACAGATTCTAACGGTTAGCGTTAATTTTCAATGTACTTACGATATTACATTCATTCCTAATTTTTCTAAAATGTTGTGTAATAATGTTTTTCATTTTCACATGACTAACCAAAATTTTTCAACTACTATAACATGCCACGGGATCCTCCTAGTTACATGTTCGCAATGACACAAGTTAAATACAAGCACATTTCTCCTACCTTCTCTTTTTTCCCCTCTTGTCTTCTGTCTACTCTTTCCTCTAACAGGACTAATTCCTTCCTACATAATACGGTTATTTCATCTAAGCAAAGTTATATTATTCTTTCCTACAACTATAAATCTCTACGCATGCTAATTTTATAATACCAAATTATTTATCTAACATAAAAAATTTACTAAAACAAAAAAATTACCTACTGAAGTAGCAGAACCTCCTCCTATCCTTCTCCCTCTCCTCTCCTCCCCTCCCCTCTCCTTTCTTTTTCCCCTCCTCTCCTCCTTTCTTCCCCTGTTCTTCCCTTCTTCTTGGCTCGGCGGCGGTGAATGAAGAGCGCTCGGCTGAGCGCTGCTTATATATGGCGATCCTGTCACCCAGCAGTTGGGCAACAAGAGATCCAATCGTCCAACCGTTCAGCGCTGGGCGACAAGATCCAGTCACCCAACTGTTCGGCGACTCCATTCATGACGCCCAACGGTACACCTATTGCCATCCTGTCGTTCTATCATTGGGCGACATGATCTGGTCGTCCAACAGTTGGGCAATTGGAGTTTATTTCTGTAAAAAATAAAAAGACGGACATATTTCTATATTTCAAAATAAAAAAATGGATTATTTAAAAAATTCCTCATCCCACCTAGGTACCAACCAAATACACCCTAAAGAATCTAATATATTGCATACACGAGCGTGTAGAACGTCGGCAAGTTTGTGTTGCATTTGTATCCTAGAAACAGCAAGCTATTAACAGTATAAATTGCACATTTTTTTGTGTAAATGAGGTCAATAAACACGGGCTGTGTGCAATTTACTCAACTATTAAACTATTTTATTAGTTGTCTCAAAACACGAAATTTTGACTGGATTGTAAATGGCTGGCACCAAGCGTGACATCAACAGATGTTCCACAGAGTTAATTTTTCTCAACTTCAAACTTCGCTGAAATTTCTTCTTCAGCAGTTGTGCTTACATTCTAGCAGATTTTCATTGCTAGCTTATACCTATTTCTCCTTCCATGTCAACATTTCCTTCTTTTTTATAAAGTATAGTTGATAGATCCAGTGGCGGAGCCAGGATTTGATTACGTCCTGAGCTCAGTGATGGAATGATTTAGGCTATCCGGGCTAGACCATGGAAATGTTACTCAGACTAGACTGAATTTACCCGAGCTATACATTAGATATTTTTCTACACCCCGATCTGAAGCCTACCTTGCTTAGGGTGTGCTCCGCCCCTGGATAGATCACTGAACGTCAAAATCCTAGCATGCATTTGATACAGTTGTCCAGCGACCCATTGAAAGGTCCGAACCATGGCAATTAACTTCCGCCTCCCTTCGATCCTGTCTTGCACATGGAAAAACTATAAGGCGGTAGTCTCACATTGCTCCATCCACCTTTTATAATATATGCATGGTTTGGTTGGATGCAATTGTACAATGTTTCACTGAATGAACACGATCATCCTTAGCGTGGCCAAGGGCAGGGAGCATGTGGTTCCTTTTAAGGATCGCTTTTCTCTTGTAAAGTTCTGATGCATATATTTATGGACCTCACTGCTTCCGATTTGTGGGATCGAAATGCATATCTCCACTTCACTATTCTTGCTTTGTTCTAGAACTTTAGCTTCGGAAAATTTGGTAGACAGCTTCTGCAATGGGATTTTCGTAAAAAAAAACACACCTCTGAAAAGTTTATCAAAATGAAAGGGAATGAAACCAAAAAAGAAATAAAAACAAGTGGAGAGTACCAAAACCGATTTCGCGAAGTAGTCAACAGATAGAAAACCTCGAAATTTCATCTTTTGTCCAATAGTTAGTCTGTATATGTGTGTGTGTGTATATATATATATATATATAGGACGAGTGTTTCATGCACCATGGTGCCTAGGCACCCATATCAATATCCATTGATTTGCTTTGAGATTCGCAACGTTTGATGTGGAATACTTCATATACCCATAAAAAAGTATATTTGAGATGTCAAACTCCGAAAAAAATTAAATTCAACTTCAGTTTAATTAGTTTGAACTATTTTTATGGTATATACTCATTGTAGTCGCATTGAACTCAAAAGTAGTTCAAACTAGTTTGAACTGAGTTCAAAACTTACTTACCATAAATATATCAAGGGTATAAAACATTTTCATACCCAAACTCAAAAAAATTATCAATCATACACGTGTATCGGATGTGGGTGCCTAGGCACCAAGGTGCCTTACGTAATTTTCCTATATATAGGACAGGACGAGTGTTTCATGCACCATGGTGCCTAGGCACCAATATCAATATCCGTTGATTTGCTTCGAGATTCGCAACGTTTGATGTGGGTATCTTCATATACCCATAAAAAAGTATATTTGAGATGTCAAACTCCGAAAAAATTTAAATTAAACTTCAGTTTAATTAGTTTGAACTATTTTTATGGTATATACTCACTGTAGTTGCATTGAACTCAAAAGTTGTTCATGTTGGTGATATGCCCTAGAGGCAACATGGAGATGTTGAATATATCACATACTATGTTTATGATACATTGCTTTGTTCCTTGAAATAGACATTATCATTATTGATCAATGAGTATGTGACTTATTCATGAGACTCTTAATGCCAAAATGTTGCTATTTCTAAATGATCCCTGATCATATATCATATGAGGAACAAATATGATTCAAAGATCAGCATATGTATTGATTGATGATCATGTCTCATGGATCATGGTATGGAGATACCAAATCAATAATATGGACATGTGTTCTTGAACATATGTTGGATAGACCCGCCATGAGACACTGCAGAGATTCCATGTGTCATTAGTTGGTCTCAAGTAGTGTTTATGTAGAATCCTTAGACTTGAGATCATCATGGTTCCCAACATGCGTAGTAGCCTATTTTGGGACTACTAACCACTACTCCGTGAATCGGGTAGTCATAAAAGTAGTCTTCGGGTTTGCTATGAAACATGTAGTGGGATGTGAATGATCAAGATAGAATTTGCCCTCCTTATGGGAGAGATATCTCTGGCCCTCGATGTAATGGATTATGAAAGTGCATGGCCATGCCAATGTGATTGAGGAGTCAATCACAAGTTTATAATCCATCACGGAATCGAGAGAGTGATTGAGCTATTAAGAGGATGACATGGTCTCGCCTTGTGCTTAATCTATATCGTGAGGCAAAGGGATTCGTACATGAGAACATTACAGTTCATTGATATGATCTTTACGTATACTTTGGGGTTAATATGTCTTGCTAGAGGCGCTATTACTGTGGTGACCGGAAAGGTGTTTCCGGTCGCGACCAAGTATACGTGAACCTACTGTGGTCGCACACTTAACGGGTTGGAACACTAATTGAATGTGATTCGGATGTGGGCTCAATTTGGATAGAGATCCGGATAGACTCCTATTGGGCCTCGGTCCACGAGGCCCAAGTGAGGAGGTCTATATATTTGGAGGCGGGGCCGAGGATGTACGCATCTGTTCCTCCCGAGCAAAACCCTAGCCGCCACCTTCCGAAGCGAAACCCTAGCCGCTCGCGAGTCTTTGTACACTCGCGATCGGCGTTCGACCGGACGTGTGGATACCGGTGAGGCGCCGTTGCGGCGTTGATCGGCATCAACAAACTACAGATTGGAACGGACTCGTGGTGTGGTTGATCGCGTGGAGGAGACGATCTGTCGGGACGATCGGCTACTTCCACTACTACCTCGACGCGGCGTGGTTGGATCGGCTTCTCCAACTCATCTTCACTGCGGCACGCGCGTCTAGTGGTAACGATCTATGATCCCTCCTTAGCATGATGTCCTGGTGTGCGCGGTAGAAATTTTATTTTCTGCTTTCGTAGCCTACGCGCGTTCCTTTAGTGGTATCAGAGCCATCTTGCTTAGTTTGCGATCTGGATCAGCGCATATGATGATATGCGGTTGTAGTAGATTGGATCTATTACAGTCTAGATCAGTCGGTTCATGTGATGAATCGATGATAGCACGGGTTGATGAGATCAATCGGTGAATAGGGGTTGGATGAGGCATAGATTGTATCACTACTAGTGCCCTAGAGATTGTCTCGGATCGGCATAAGGTGGTTATGTCGAATACTAGTAGGATACGAATCTGATAGCCTCGGGCCGATGGGAATACTAGTGCCCTAGAGATTGTCTCGGATCGGCATAAGGTGGTTATGCGAATACTAGTAGGTTACGGATCCGATGGCCTCGGCCCGGTGGAAAACTAGCATCCTAGAGAATGTCTCGGATCGGCATAAGGTGGTTGTGCCGAATAGTTTTTCTCGCTGCGATTTCATAGATTGATCCAGTAAATTTCGTAGGGTGTTGTGGCGCTGCCACGAAACCCGCGGCGCGCCGACCCCGCCCGCTGACGGCTGGGCGGGACGCTGCGTACCCGCCTTGTATAGCGTCATGGGTTCACATCGTTAGGTAGAATACGATTCTACGTCTAACTTGTTTTGCAGAGAATGATGTGAATAGTATGGCCTATATCTTATTGGAATGTATGAGATGTATGTGATGCATGTAACATCTGCTCATGGCCTGCGTGTCATGATTATTTCAGCTATTGTTAGCTGTCTATATTGTATTTAACGACCACAGTAAATGACCTTAATGCTTGAATCTATCTTTGTAATCTTCAATTTCTAGCTATTATAGGTAGTAGCCTAGTTTTGAGGTTACAAGCTTTCAAGCATGGTGGCCTAAAGGAGTGATGTGGAGGATGGAGATCGTCTACACCTACATGGAGATGGAGATCACCATTTTTGGGCCATACTACTTCACGATTAAATGTGTTTATCCGTGATATTATCTATCTTATTCTTATGCAATGTTTTTGTGATATGTTGCTTTGGTAGGATAGAATCCCTCATAAAATTAGGTGTTCATGCTCTTCCATATGTTGCACTAAAAGGTAATGATCACCGCATGGTAGGTCTACCAAAGTAGAGTGTCGTCGGTTATCATCATTATTTGGGGTAGATGTCGGACATCTACATGCGGAAGCATTTGGTTTACTTAACAAGGTTATCAAAACAGTTTTGGACCTTGGGGCATAGGTTGGGGCAGGGCATATTGATGTCACCCAACAAGCAAGAGTCACATAGGGATGTGATTAGCAAGGTGTTGCTTACCCATGTCACTAGTTTTCTAGCCGTGATGCCAAAGCTCACTAGGAATTAGTGAAATGAGGATCTTGACCCACTATGTAACTTAGAGGAGTTTTGTTGCAAAACACATAGTGGGAGTCTTTTGTTAAATAGTTTAATAAAAGATGAACATAAACATAGTGCTAAACTTTGCATATTCTTTGTTGTAGATCATGTCAACTAATGCCGCATCCAGTTCTTTTAATTTGCGATCTATTCTTGAGAAAGAAAAACTCAATGGAACGAACTTTATGGATTGGTATCGCAACTTGAGAATTGTTCTCAAGCAAGAGCGCAAGGAGTATGTCCTTGAGTCTCCTTATCCCGATGACTTGCCCGATAATGCTCTATGCGGCTGCACGGAGAGCTTATGAGAAGCAAGCGAATGATTGCCTTGATGTGAGTGTCTCATGCTTGCCACAATGTCCTCTGAGCTTGAAGCAATATGAGAACACAGATGCCTACAATATCATTGTGGGGTTGCGTGGTATGTTTGAGAACCAAGCAAGGGTGAGAGGTTCAACACTTCAAAGTCCTTGTTTGCGTGCGAGCTTGCAAGGGAATCCCGTCACCCTCATGTGATTAAGATGATTGGCTACATTGAGAGTCCGGAAAAGCTTGGTTTCCCCTTAGCCAAGAGTTGGCTACGATGTGATTCTCGATCGCTCCCCGAGCTTTGAGCCATTCATACTTGAACTATCACATGAACAACATGGATAAGACCTTGGCGAGTTGCATGGGATGCTAAAAGCTGCGAGGAAAGCATTAAGAAAAGCAGCAATCATGTGATGATGATGCAGAAAGGCAAGGGCAAGCCCAATGTCAAGAAAGGCGGTCAAAGAAAGTTAGCTCCCGATGAGATCGCGAGCAGTTCTAAGGCCAAGCAAGTCAAGAAGGGCGCTGCTCCTAATGCGATTGTTACTACGTAAGCAATCAGTCATTGGAAAAGGAACGCCAAAGTACTTGGAGGATCTTGAGAAGAAGAAGGAAGTACGACTTCCTCTCCGGTATAAATGTTATAGAGATCAATCTTGCTACTTCATCCACCGATTCTTGGGTATTTGATACCGGATCGGTTGCTCACCTTTGCAAATCGTTGCAGGGGCTAAGAAGAAGTAGAAGTTTGAGGAGGAGCGAAGTGGATCTTCGGCGTTGGCAATGGAGCAAAGTTGCTGCGGCATTTGTTGGCACCATGCCATTGTCTTTACCTTCGAGGATTAGTTTTGGAATTGAATAATTGTTATTGTGTTCCATCTCTTTCCAAGAACATTATTTCGCTTCATGTTTGCAAGCGAAGGTTATGACTTTAGATCTGTGAACAATGGTTGTTCTCTTTATTTCAAAGATATGTTCTATTGTCATACTCCATTGATGAATGGGTTATATGTTCTTACTCTTGAAGAGTCACCGGTCTATAACATTAATGCAAAGAGGCAACGTTCGAATGATTTGAATCCCACGTTTATTTGGCATCGTCGCTTAGGTCACATAAATGAGAAACGCATGGAGAAGCTCCATAGAGATGGTATTCTGCACTCATTTGATTTTGAATCATTTGAGACATGCGAATCTTGTTTACTTGGCAAGATGACAAAGGCACCTTTCACGGTCAAGGTGAACGGGCAAATGACTTATTGGCACTCGTACATTCGATGTATGTGGACCAATGAGCTCAATAGCCGAGGGGTTTTCAGTACTTCATAACTTTTATCGATAACTTTAGTAGATATGGGTATATCTACGATGAAGCATAAGTCTGAATCCTTTGAAAGTTCAAAGAATTCCAAAATGAAGTGCAAAATCATTTAGGCAAGACAATCAAGTTTCTACGATCGATCGTGGAGGCGAGTATTTGAGCCATGAGTTTGGCAATCATCTGAAGGTTGTGGAATTGTTCCACAATTGACTCCGCCAGAACACCTCAATGGAATGGGGTATCGAACGAGAAATCGCACCTTATTAGATATGGTGCGCTCCATGATGAGCCAAAGTGATCTTCCGTTGTCTTTTTGGGGTACGCTCTTGAAACAGCCGCCACACTAAACAGGTTCCATCAAAATCGTAGAAAATACACCATATGAGATGTGGACAGGACAACGTCCTAGCTTGTCTTTTCTTAAGATTTGGGGATGTGAGGCTTATGTAAAACGTTTACAATCTGATAAGCTCAATCCTAAATCGATAAATGCTTCTTTATCGGGTATCCTAAGGAAACAAAAGGATATTACTTCTATAATCAAGGAGAAGGCAAAGTGTTTGTCGCCTGGCATGGTGTCTTCTTAGAGAAAGAGTTTCTCTCAAGAAGGGATAGTGGGAGCACGGTGCAACTTGAAGAAATTCGAGAAACACTGAAAACGTTTCAGCTCTCTGAGAACCACAACAGGATGAACAAGCTGTTGAAGAAACTGTTGTGGACACACCGACACCACGTAGGTCGAGAGGTCACGTCGTGCACTGAGAGGTACATGTTCTTGACTACTCAACAACGGGACATATTGTTGTTAGACAACGATGAGCCTAAGACCTATGAAGAAGCGATGGTGGGACCGGACTCGAGAAATGGCTTGAAGCCATGAGATCTGAAATTGAATCCATGCACGATAATCAAGTTTGGAACTTGGTTGATCCACTGATGGTGTTAAAACCATTGAGTGCAAATGGATTTTCAAGAAAAGATAGACATAGATGGAAATGTTCACATCTATAAAGCGCGATTAGTGGCCAAAGGTTTCAAACAAATTCAAGGTGTTGATTATGATGAAACTTTTCGCCCGTCGCAATGCTAAAGTCTATTCGGATCATTCTAGCGATTGCTGCATATTTCGACTATGAAATATGGCAAATGGATGTCAAAACAGCTTTTCTTAATGGAAATCTGAGTGAGGATGTGTACATGACACAGCCCACGGGTTTTGTCGATCCGCAATCAGTGGAAAGATATGCAAGCTGCAAAGATCCATTTATGGATTAAAGCGAGCATCTCGGAGTTGGAACATTCGTTTTGATGAAGTAATCAAAGGGTTTGGTTTCATCAAGAACGAAGAAGAGCCTTGTGTTTACAAAAGGCTAGTGGGAGCGCACTCGTGTTTACGGTCTTATATGTGGATGACATATTATCGATCGGAAATGACATTCCTATGCTCGAATCATTAAGTCTTCATTGAAAAATAGTTTCTCTATGAAAGACTTAGGAGAGGCGCATATATTCAGGCATCAAGATCTATAGGGATAGATCAAGAAGGCTAATTGGATTAAGCCAAGATACGTACATTGACAAGGTGTTGAAAAGGTTCAACATGCAGATTCCAAGAAAGGCTTCCTACCTATGTCACATGGTATAAATCTTAGCAAGAGTCGGTGTCCTAGTACACGATGAGCGGGATAAAATGAATGCGATTCCATATGCTTGGCTATGGGATCCATTATGTATGCCATGCTTTGTACACGTCCGGATGTCTCGTATGCTTTAAGTGCTACAAGTAGATACGATCGGATCCGGTGAAAGTCACTGGATTGCCGTGAAAGAACATCTTGAAGTACTTGAGAAGAACTAAAGATGTGTTCCTCGTCTATGGGGGTGAGGAAGAGCTCGTTGTAAATGGTTACACCGATGCTAGCTTCCAAACCGACAAAGATGATTTTAGATCGCAATCTGGATTTGTGTTCTGCTGAATGGCGGTGCGGTGGTGGAAGAGTTCCAAGCGGGAGGCGGTTGCTGATTCTACAACGAAGCGAGTACATAGCAGCTTAGAAGGCTGCTAAAGAGGCATTTGGATCAAGAAATTTGTTTCGAGCTTGGTGTGGTGGCTAGTGCCTCCAGCCCAATGGACCTCATTTGTGACAATAGTGGGGCCATTGCGCAAGCCAAGGAGCCTAGATCGCACCAAAAGTCCAAGCACATTCTACGGCGATTTCATCTCATCCGCGAGATTGTGGAGAGCGATGTGAAGATATGCAAAGTACAAGCGGATTTGAACATTGCAGATCCGTTGACAAAGCCGCTTCACCAAAGCATGAGGCTCACACTAGGGCAATGGGTATTAGATACCTACATGGTTGACTCTAGTGCAAGTGGGGAGCTGTTGGTGATATGCCCTAGAGGCAACATGGAGATGTTGAATATATCACATACTATGTTTATGATACATTGCTTTGTTCCTTGAAATAGACATTATCATTATTGATCAATGAGTATGTGACTTATTCATGAGACTCTTAATGCCAAAATGTTGCTATTTCTAAATGATCACGATCATATATCATATGAGGAACAAATATGATTCAAAGATCAGCATATGTATTGATTGATGATCATGTCTCATGGATCATGGTATGGAGATACCAAATCAATAATATGGACATGTGTTACTGAACATATGTTGGATAGACCCGCCATGAGACAACTGCAGAGATTCCATGTGTCATTAGTTGGTCTCAAGTAGTGTTTATGTAGAATCCTTAGACTTGAGATCATCATGGTTCCCAACATGCGTAGTAGCCTATTTTGGGACTACTAACCACTACTCTGTAGCTGGGTAGTCATAAAAGTAGTCTTCGGGTTTGCTATGAAACATGTAGTGGGATGTGAATGATCAAGATAGAATTTGCCCCTCCTTATGGGAGAGATATCTGGCCCTCGATGTAATGGATTATGAAAGTGCATGGCCATGCCAATGTGATTAAGGAGTCAATCACAAGTTTATAATCCATCACGGAATCGAGAGAGTGATTGAGCTATTAAGAGGATGACACAGTCTCGCCTTATGCTTAATCTATATCGTGAGGCAAAGGGATTCGTACATGAGAACATTACGAGTTCAGCCGATATGATCTTTACGTATATTTTGGGGTTAATATGTCTTGCTAGAGGCCGCTATTATGGGGTGACCGGAAGGTGTTTCCGGTCGCGACCAAGTATACGTGAACCTCTGGTCGCACACTTAAGAGGTTGGAACACTAATTCGAATGTGATTCGGATGTGGGCTCAATTTGGATAGAGATCCGGATAGACTCCTATTGGGCCTCGGTCCACGAGGCCCAAGTGAGGAGGTCTATATATTTGGAGGCGGGGTGAGGATGTGCGCATCTGTTCCTCCCGAGCAAAACCCTAGCCGCCACCTCCCGAGCAAAACCCTAGCCGCCACCTCCCGAAGCGAAACCCTAGCCGCTCGCGAGTCTTTGGTACACTCGCGATCGGCGTTCCAGCCCGGACGTGTGGATACGGTAGAGGCGCTGCTCGTTGCGGCGTTGATCGGCATCAACAAACTACAGATTGGAACAGACTCGTGGTGTGGTTGATCGCGTGGAGGAGACGATCTGTTGGGACGATCGGCTACTTCCACTACTACCTCGGCGCCGCGTGGTTGGATCGGCTTCTCCAACTCATCTTCGCTGCGCTGCGCGTCTAGTGGTAACGATCTATGATCCCTCCTTAGCATGATGTCACGGTGTGCGCGGTAGAAATTTTATTTTACGCTTTGTAGCCTACGCGCGTTCCTTTAGTTCAAACTAATTTGAACTGAGTTCAAAACTTATTTACCATAAATATATCAAGGGTATAAAACATTTTCATACCCAAACTCAAAAAATTATCAATCATACACGTGTATCGGATGTTGGTGCCTAGGCACCATGGTGCCTTATGTAATTTTCTATATATATATATATATATATATATATATATATATATATATATATATATATATATATATATATATATATATATATATATATATATATATATATATATATATATATATATATATATATATATCCTCTCTACTCAAATGGATTCGTAGTTTACTTTTGGCTGCTTGCTCTCCACCACCACGGCACCAACCCCGCCCCCAAAACATTGTACTGTTCATGCATTCAAGTGTACAAATGCTGTCCACAGGATGCATGCTGTTCTTCTTGCTTCTTTAAGAGCGTGATGAATATATATATATATATATATATATATATATATATATATATATATATATATATATATATATATATATATATATATATATATATATATCCTCTCTACTCAAATGGATTCGTAGTTTACTTCCTTTTGGCTGCTTGCTCTCCACCACCACGGCACCAACCCCGCCCCCAAAACATTGTACTGTTCATGCATTCAAGTGTACAAATGCTGTCCACGGGATGCATGCTGTTCTTCTTGCTTCTTTAAGAGCGTGATGAATATTTGACCATTACTACAGTGACGTTTCAAGTTGTTTTTTTTTTCATCCACACATTCATCTATTTAAAATTTCAAGTTCAAATCCAAGTTGCATTGGGAGAAACGAGAAAGAGAAATACCTGATTAACTATAATATGATATAAAATGTAAAAAGATAAAGGCATGAGTTAGTATCCACAGTGCATTTTCCTTTTTTGTTTCTCCAAACTACTTTTGAGTTTAAACTTAAAATTTTCAAGGATTATGCAACACTCCATAGATCATGTCCTTAGGCTTTTTCGGGGGAAATTTTCATGTTGATTTGGTGATCAAACAAAAATGTTTTGAAGTTTACACCAAAATAATGGTATTCACTAGATATTTCCCTTTACACACATAAGCATTGTGCTATAAATATTTTCACTCTTGTTCACCGGTCAACAGGTTTGGAGCAGGTAGAGGATACTCTTAGACTCCTTGCAATTGATCCTGTTAGCATGAGCAGTTGAAATCTCAATAGAAAACAAAGGAGCTGAATCTCTGTTATCTGAAGAGTGACTGCAGGTAATGTACTGCATTCAGATGTTAGTACTAAAAAAATGGAACATGTGCTATCGTAAAGAAATATCACTACTACAGAAAGCCTAATAGTAGACGCCTCATCACAGACGGTTTTGTGAAACCGTCTCTAATGAGCACTATTACAGACGGTTGTAATTTGGAGGACGTCTGTGGTATTTGTGGCGGGAAAATGGATTATCACAGACGGTTATTAACTATGAACCGTGCAGCGATACGTTATATCCGAGGCGTCGTATTAAAAACGCGTGCATGATAATCCAGATTATCGCTGCAGCGGTTTTAAATAAAACCGCTCTGTGATAACCTTGTTATCACGAGCGGTTAATAATTAAAAACCGTCAGTGATAATTCATGACGGTTTTTATTAAAACCATCGTGATAATGTCGATGAGGCATTTATTGCGCTGCTCGCATCGCATCTGTCTTCATTTCGATCCGAATCTAGCCATCTGCTGCGCACTTTTCACTCGGGAGGAAGCTAGGCGATTTCAGGCCTTGTTAATTTGGTGGGAAGAGGCGAGATTGAGCTTTGAAGATTCATACTTTGCTGGTTGTTCTAGATATGGTTAGTAATGCAATTTATTTTTTCTTTAATTGCATTACAATTTAGTTCTAAGTAATCCATGAGTGGTTATTGAAGATGGTTAATTTGCAAAATTGTTGGTTATATAATAGCTGTTGTGTTTGTAATATGAATCTAGCAAATAAAGTCTCAATATAATAAATGTGGCAGTATATATGTAGTTATAATTAGTTAATCTAGATTTTAATACTAAGTTGTTATATATGTACGTAACGTAGGACCGAGAAGCTGGATGTATGCATGAGCCGTGTGAGTGAAGAGTACATTAATGGCGTTCTGCTTTTATAAGAGTGCCGAGGAGGATATGTTGAATAAGGGGCGATATATATGTGCTGTCCATGCACCGATGCGAGAATGTGAAGATGTTTAAGAACCGAGGGCAAATTGAATCGCACTTGATTCGGAGGGTTTCAAAAGGATTATACGTGTTGGACCGATCATGGCGAAGTGAATGATCATATGCGCGGATGACATCGCGGTGAAGTGAATGATATGCCCCCGGATTCATCATTTAGCCAAAGGGGAGAGGAGTTATGCAATTAGTTAGCTTGGGCCCACATGTCATACCGAGTGAGATAGAGGGTAAACTGTCTTGGTGGTGACAAAGAGGAGCGAGCAGAGGAACCAGGGGAGGTGCTCGGCCGTGGGGGAAGGGGGTGGTGGCGCCGGCGAAGGGCGACCGGGGAAGCATCGGCGACCGGTGAAACGGAATGCCCAGGCGATGAGGAGGCTCACGGTGGCAGGGCGTCGGCCGGGGAGGCGACAAGGCCAGCAGACGGTGGAGCTAGGCGGCCGACGGGTGAGGTAGATACGAGGCGCCGGCGGCCGGGAAGGAGAGGGGAAGAGATGGCGAGCGCATGAGCACGAGCGAGAGGGCAGGAGCTCACCTGAGCGGTTGGACGGGTCGGAGGGAGGCCGAGGCGAGCCGACGACGTGCTTGTGCGGCGGCGTTGAGGGGCTCCCGTGGCCAGCTCACTACGGGGGAGGAGAGCACAGGCCGGCAGTCGGAGGAGCTCACGCGCACCGAGAAGAAGCTCCCGCAGCGAGGAATTGGTCCGGGAATGACCGAGGAGGAGGCGGCGGCGAAAATGATGGTGACCGGCCGGAGGCGGAGAAGAAGCGGATGCGGCGTGCTCGGGTGTTGGCTTTCCGATTAATCGCGAGGGGAGGCAGTGGGCGGAAGGGGGCACGCCATGGCGTGGTCAAATCGTGGAGGAGATGGGTGGAGCGTCGGCACGACACGGTGGCGGCGCCGGCCGCGCGAGGGACTACCCGAGCGAACTAAGATGGAGGAGGAGGAGGAGGCGGAAGGGAGGCGAGCTCGGGCCTTTATAGGCGAAGCGCGCGCGTCTGGCGCGGCATGGGTGGCGCGTCCGGAAGCATGGGCGAGGCGTATCGCCGGCATGGCTGCGCGTCCGCGGCTCGGTAGCGGCATGGCGTAGGGGAGTGGCGCGAGGCTAGGCGTGGTAGAAGGCGCTGTGCAGAGGTGACCGGGGAGAACTGGGCGGCGCGAATCAAGAGGCGAAGCGGCGGCTTGGCTGGGCAGAGAGGAAGCGGCGGAGCGGGCGGCGCGCCATGAGCGTGGGGACGAGGAAGAAGCGGGGAGGAAGAGAAGAACGAGGCGCGTCGGGTGGGCCGGAGGCCAGAGAAAAAGGGGAGCAGCCGAACGGGCTGGGAGAAAAAAGAGCGGCCCGGGGAAAAAGGAATGAAGCGGCCAGGAAAAAAAATGAACGGCTGGGCTAGATGGAAAAACAGGCCCAGCCTAAATGAGACTTTAGTGATTTTAAGAATTTCTAGAAATTTGAATTTGTAAGGTAGTTCTGAATTTGTAACTTGCTTCATATCTTTGAATTCAATGATTTAAATTTAATTAATCTTTTTTTAAGGTTGCCTAGTTTTGGGAAATAAAACTTAGTTTTCTGAATTTGAATTTCTAGATACAAAAATTGGATTGAAGGATTTTTGTATTGGTTCTCAAATTTCCATCCTCGGTTTTGAATATCAGGATTCCAAATTTTTAAACTTGGAAATAGGACTCTCAAGGATAATGGATTTCTCTGAATTGGATTTTAAATCTTGGTTTTCGATCCTAAGGTTTTGATTTTTGTTAGTCGGGCTTTTGGCAAGAAGTCAATTCGAGAAATTCGAGTAACACCAAAAACTTTTTGGAGAAACTCGGGAAAAATATTAATTAAAATATTTTACAATTTTCGCAATTACAGTAGTTCTCTAATTGGGATATTACATTAAATCACGCAAAAAAAATAGCGCGCAGGCACTCGCTCGCCCTCCTCGCCCTGGCACTCCCGGCCATCAACCGCCCGCACGCCGCGTACGCGTGAATGGACCAACAATTTCGCGTCCCCATTGTGCGTGGAGCTGCAGCTTCTTTTTCACCTCAAAACCACGTCGATGACGTGGCATGTCTGCGCGAACGACCGTGTAGATGGCCAACACGTGGCACACATCCGAAGCTAGGCATCAGCTGGATATGCAACGCGTGGTGTGTGGGCTGAGGCAGGCCGGGCTAGGTCGGGCCAGAGGAAGGTGGGCCGGACCTTTGGGTTTCAGCCCAAGAGGCTTTAGGGGATTTTATGGATTTTCTTAATGTCAGAAATTCACATAAATTCCATTGAGCTCTAGAAAATAGCAAATAAATTCAAAAAAATCCAAAAAATTCAAAAAAATTCCCTACAACACAACGATTTTAGGGACCTTTTAAAAAAAATTGACCTTAATTGAAGTTTAACTTCGTCACATTAAATTCTTTTAATTTGCAAAAATTCAAATTAAGCTTTAATTTACTCTAGAAAATCCAAATGGTGAATTTTATTTAAAAAGCATAAAAAAGACTCTAAAAACATAATGTTACATATTTCTTGTGGGAAAGTAACATTGTCATGTGTGATGATTTGCTGTGTAGCCGAATATGGGGCGTTTGAAACGCTGGAGCTTATGGCTTTTGGCTAAAACTTTTGGTTTTATAATTTGGCTAGAGCTTGACTTTTGGCTGAGCTAATTTAGCAAAAGATCCCACCTCTCCACTCCAACACTCTTCCCCGCAACTTCTACACCTCCTCTCGATGCCTCCACCGATGATCGACCATAACTACCCCACTTCCCTCAACCTAGCTAGCGTTGTGAGAGAGAGCGGCATGCATCGGTAGAGATGTCTATCGTCGCCACCCTCCGCGTCCTTCTCCTCCCGCTTCACCCACCACTCCCTCCCAAACACCCGTCCGCCGCTCCCACTCGATGTGGCGTCCTCCGCCACCATATCGCAAGCGCGTGCCATGAGACACTACTGCCCCCAGCCCACCCACCGCCGATGCGGTGGACTAGGTCGGCATGGGCATCGACATTGAGTGATTCGTCAACCTGGACACGGGCACCAATCAGTTTCGATCTGCATCATAAAATGACAGAACAACGAGAAGTGAAGGGGGCAACATGCATTTTGACCCCGTTGATCATTTGCATTGAAGGTCCAATATACGATCATCAGAACTTTGCAGGAGAGAAGTGATTCTGAATAGAAACCACATGCCCCCTGACCATGGCCAGACTAGGAAATTGATCAAGTTCATTCCGTGAAGCATTGCATAATTGCATCCAACCAAACCATATCATAAAAGACGGCATAGAGAAATGTGAGACTAGTATCCTAATCGTTTAGAACTTTGGATGGTCGCCACAATGGCAAATGCTGGGGAATGTTCTCTACCATTCAACCAGGGCAGCTGGGCTTGAGAGGGGTTGGGAATTCAACTTTTTCTGTATTTCTGGTTCACGCACCTATTAATTCCTTATTCGTACTATGTGTTTGATCTATCTTTTGTTGTGTTTATTTATTTTTGTATGCTTTAGTATACTGGTACACCCGCATCCTATAACCCCGGGGCTAGAAATCCACGAGCGATTTCTTCCGTCAAACACTATGTGCCTGCAGGAGAAAACTATGTTTCATCTTGGCACAATATTAGAATTCTTACTAGCAATGATAAACAACATCACTCATTAATGCGTTGTATAAGTTCGTCCAACCAAACCATGCCACAAAATGTGGCATGTGCATTGAGACTACCATCTTGAAAATTTTGCCAAATGCAATTGGACAGGAGTGAGGCAGATGCTAAAGCCAAAATGTTGGGAATAATTTCCGCAATGTTCATCGTGGGATTGGAAGGTGCCAGGAATACGGATCTGTCATCGTCATCCCAGTTGATCACACCTCTTTTCTTAATTCCCATTTACGTTGTTAGCTTAAAAAGATGTTATCAGAATTGTTTTTTGACGATACGTTATTTCTTGGAATTTTTTGTTCTATTTAATTTTCCTTCAGGAATTTGTTAACCATATATTTCGACCTTGCGAGCTTGGACATATAATAGTCTGAGGTTCAGATCAACAAAATAATAATATAGTGGGAAAATGAAATAATTTAAAGGATTAGAGTGCAATGTTGCAACCCTAGAATGATTAAATTTGTTCATGTTATCTGTGAGATTAATAGTTCATTTGTAAAACTTTTTTCTTTGGGTTATTTGTAGTGTGTACAACTTGCTATAGTTTTTAGCGGTCGTTTTGGAGTGAATTTGGGTTTCTCAGCTGTTAGTATACTATCTATGGTAGCATTCGTTATCAAGGCATGTTAACCTAAGGGGACGCAATTAAACAAATTTGGATAGTTTTAGTTTGAAGCCACATATGAGCTCAGGGTTAATTCCAGCCAAAGACATTGGCTCCAGCTTCAATTAGAGAGAAGTTGGATTGAAGTTGAGCCAAAGCTAAAGAAAACATTTATCAATATAAATTTATAGGAAAAATTCCACATTTCAATCTGAACTATAGTCTCGGCCCAATTTTCAACTTAAACTGTGAAACCATTCGGAACAAATCAACAAATGAAGCCAAACTAGAGAGAAGTTGGTTTCGGACTGACTCGGACGCCACACGTTAGATCCTCATTGTCAAATGAAGCCTCATCCCCATAAATCAACAAATCAAATTAAAATAATGGGACCTACATATCATTGTCTAATTCCCCTTCTTCCTCCATCTTCTCCGTCCTCCCTTTCTGTAAGCCCCTAGCCTCAAACATGCAAGCACACAAGGATTATAGTAATGGATATCCTCCCTTGCATTGCCGTCATTCTACTCCTCTCTTCCTCCCTCGCGGCAGCGACGGCACCAGCAGGCATGATCGAGCGGTGACCAAGCAGCAGATCCGGGCGAGCATCCCGCCGGGCGGGCACAGTGATCCAGCCCTGCCCGTACGTGCTGTTGCTCACGCTGCTGTCCGGCAAGTACGCGGCCTACTTCGTCCGCACGCACACCGTGCCCAGCGCTGCCTGGCTCGACGCAGACTTCTGCTACGTGTAGGTGGTGGACACGTTGGCCGGCGGCGGTAGCGAGGAGGTGTTGCACGACAAGACCAACAGGAACCAACTTCTTCGAAGACTCTTGAGTTCGTCGACGACAGAGACATGCGCATCCGTGGCACGAACGACGAGCTCGCTTGCGGTGCCAGCTACAATGTGGAGACCTGGATTTGACAATCTGAATTTCTTGTGTATTTCGAGCTAGTCTCTAGATCAATAGCTAGCATACATAATAGCATCAGCAGATATCACATCTATACATATGAGTAAATAAAAGGGTACTTCACATCACATAGACAATCATAAATAGATTTTATAATGAAGTTTTACATAACAGACCAATCCCCAAATAGCATTGTTCAGTGTAAAACAATGGGATAATACGTAAATCAAAATGGGCCTCCATTTCTTGCCATAGGCTATCAACTAGGGCTAAACCTAGTCTTGGTCTTTGTCTTCCATGTCATAGATGGAGGAATGGGTGAACCCATACACCATGCCCAGCGCTGCCTGGCTCGACGCAGATTTCTGCTACGTGTAGGTGGTGGACACGTTGGCCGGTGGCGGTAGCAAGGAGGTGTTGC
This sequence comes from Dendrocalamus sinicus, assembly GCA_036346575.1. Taxonomy (NCBI): domain Eukaryota; kingdom Viridiplantae; phylum Streptophyta; class Magnoliopsida; order Poales; family Poaceae; genus Dendrocalamus; species Dendrocalamus sinicus. The sequence goes on from JAYEVI010000236.1 coordinate 92,962, forward strand.
ACGACAAGACCAACAGGGAACCAACTTCCTCGAAGACTCTTGAGCTCGTCGACAGCAGAGACATGCGCATCCGTGGCACCAACGGCGAGCTCGCTGCGGTTCCAAATGACGATGTGAGACTGGATTTGACAATCTGAATCTCTTGTATATTACGAGCTAGTTCCTAGATCAATAGCTAGCATACATAATAGCATCAGCAGATATCACATCTATACATATGAGTAAATAAAAGGGTACTTCACATTACATAGGCAATCGTAAAGAGATTTTATGACCAAGTTTTATATAACAGACCAACCGCCAAATAGCATTGTTCAGAGTAAAGCAACGGAATAATATGTAAATCAAAATGGGCCTCCATTTCTTGCCATATAGGCTATCAACTAGGGCAAACCTAGTCTTTGTCTTCGTCTTCCATGTCATAGATGGAGGAATGGGTGAACTCATACACTAGATCGTCACTTCTGTCATCTAAAACCACATATTAAGCAATAACTAGTAGTGCTGGAATGCTAATGCATAACTAATAGCACGCTAGTCATGAGGTGGACAAGGTATGACTGCGCGTCGCAATCCCGTGGTAGCCAGTGGGAGGTAGAGGTGCTACTGTGAAGTAGGGATTCGGTACATTCGCCTGGGCTACGGTAGAAAAAACGTGTCCATCGTGGCCACAGCCAAAATCGCCCCAGCAGCCCATTCGTCGCTCGTTTCCCTCAAGTAACGACCTATTGAGGCAATGACTACTAGGTACTACTATATTGTTCGAATGAGCCGATCACCATCTATATGGAGCAAGAGGACCGAGTGTAGCTTAGGTGGTTATTGGTGTGGGTGAACACCTCACCCACCTGGGTTCGATCTCATGGCGATCCTAGCGTGCCTTATTGGAATAATTAGGAATAGATTACACATACATGCTCGCTTAGTGGAAAAATGCGTGCATACGCTCCATGAGAACTCGGCGCCTCTGTGAAATTCCCAGCTTGTGCAGAGGACTTGCATATGTGTATGTACGTGTGAGTGGGTATGAGTTAAGTATGTGTGCATCTATCTTGTACGCTCTAAAAAATAAAAAATGGAGCAAGGCAAAGATAAAATCCTTGCTCATTCAAAATCACACTGTACAGGATATTCCAAACTAGTTCCATAGGGATTGTAAACCCTCCCTTTGTTTCACTTTGCCCTGCGCCAAATCTGAAAAAGATTGGCCGCCTTGCAACGGGCAAGAACGACATGTTCATAGTCCATCCATACTATCCTCCAACATAAGTAGTATCACCCGTTCTTGGAACGCCGTTTCCAAGGCCCCGGTCTGCTTCTTTTTGTCGCATGCACTTTATCGACTTTTGCACCACCACGCTATAAGAAGGCGAGAAATGAAGCCTCTTGCAGCACCGCACCAGCAAAGCAGAGCCTAATAAACCTAGCTATCTGCTCATTCTTTCTCGGCGTCGACAGCATCTGCAATGGCGAACCACGGAGCCGCCGCTCTTCTGATCGCGTCCCTTCTCGTGGCGGTCGCCCTCGCCGACGCGAGGCTCACCGTGCAGCGCGACATGTATGGAGGTAGCATATGTTAATGAGCTCCATCCAAGCCGCATGCATCCGTGTTGCACAAATCAGTGATCAATGATGTATCTTACGTCTATATATCTCTGGACTCTTTTTGACTCTTGAACGTGCGTGCAAATCGCAGGTTACGTGGTGAGCGATGTGAAGGCGCCGGCGCTGACCTGCAACAAGGTGCACGGGGTGCAGGCGGCCGAGACGTGCTTCTCCGTCGCGCAGAGCGCCGGGCTGACCCAGGAGCAGTTCCTCGGCTTCAACCCCAACATCAACTGCGAGAAGGTCTTCGTCGGCCAGTGGGTCTGCCTTGATGCTACTGCTGCTTGAGTTGTACACGCGACCATGCTTTGGTGCTACGAATAAGGAGGTTTTTGTTTTACCTCCAGGTCATGAGCCATCTCAGTGCTGGACCAGTAGACGTCATATAACTTTGATATCAACCGTACCACCAACCAATGGGCTAGTCCCAACTCGAGGAACTCACGTTTTTGGAATTATAGCTATTTTTTCTCTAAATTTTAGCTCTAGTCATCTGAACATCCGTTTGTTTACAAAAATAACCTCTTTTCTGAGCTCAGAAGGTACGGCAGACGACATGTGTCACTGTCGTACCTGAGGAGCTCGGCAGGAGCGGCATGCGGCAGGGCAAGGCAAGGCGCAGTAGGTGGCACGATTTTAAACTCAAGAAACCATTTGAAAAATCCGCAGCTGGGCTGAGTCCAAAATCGTGTGAGCTATCTATATCCGTATCTCCGTCGCGCGTGTGTGTATACTAGTTATTTGTCCGTGCGTTGCAACGGAATTTATTATATGTATAGAGAATTATGTACGGAAGAGAGTTGCTCTGATCGGTTAAAAAGTAGAGAATGGTAAGAAATAGAAGGAATGAGGCGGTTGGAGGAGAACAAACGTACAATCACCAACTCATTCTTTTATAATAGTAAAGATCCAACTCATTCTTTTATAATAATAAAGATAAGTACAAAGGTACTCAGCAAATTCCTTTGCAGAGTGCAACTATCTATAACTCTATGCAAGGCTTATCTAAGAGAAGGTCCAGTTTAGTTAGATTCCATACCTATGACTTAGCCTTTTACATTAAAACTAATATCTATTTTTCAATCAAATTTTATCATGAGTGATATCACTCCGCTTTCATTTCCATTAATGTGGAAGCGAAATCCCTCTACATTCACCTCCATTTTAAGTTGATCATCACAACCATTACTAGTTTATTATTTATTTATGAAAACTATGCAAATGTAGTGTTTCTACATATTTGCCCATGTCCGAAGGCACGACTATTCAAATAGATTTTTAATACTCTACAGAGATTGTATAGTTTTACCTATAAGATATGATTAACTCATAATATCATCCACTACACGCTTTCATAGACGTACGGCTGAGGAAATCATAACAATGCTTAGCTACGATGTTTACTCCCACTTTGGGGTAGAGTCCTCAATACTAGTGATAGTGACTGCTTCTATCCTGGGTTACGCCTTATGTAACATCCTGAAAATCCTAAGGAATATGAAAATGAAGGTAATTTAAAAACTTTTGCATGCCTTTGTTCTCCCTTGGCTTTTATTGGAGTCTCTTCGAAAAAATTTGATTTTCAAAAAAATCAAAAGTGCATAAAAATATTAATCAGATCGAATCCGAATCAAATAAGTATACTTAAACTCAACGAGAAATCTTCTTAGATATTTGTAGAAAAATCAAGAGAAGATAAAACTTTGAAAATCTATATAATCATCCATACCATTTGAAAAGATTTTTCCCAAATCTTTCGAGTACGTCTAGAGAGTGACTAAAATGCCCAAACCTCTTAGCTCACCTGTTGGATCGAAAACGGCAACAGAGAGGGGGTGAATGTTGCTTCTTTAAAAATTCTCCCCCGAAGTATCCACAAATGAGCTCTTCGATAGTTATACAAACTATGAAGAAGATAAGCTTAAGCACAATGAGAACTTAAACTACCAGTGAAAGAAGCAATGCATGAGTCTAACACCAAAAAGAAACAAGGAACAATGAAGATCATATTTTCAAACGACATCAGCCAGAGGCTGGTCTGACCTTAGATCAATGGCCGGTCAGACCACCTGTAAAGCCCCCGGTCAGACCGCACATATAAGGCCGGTCAGACCGCTCGGCGAACACCGGTCTGACCGCACATGTAACTCCGGTCAGACCGCCCCTAGCCAACCGGTCTGACCGCCTGTCAAGTACCGGTCTGACCGGTCCATAATTTTTGGCAGGGGCAGAGCTGCGACAGAAAAACTGAAAACCTGAAACTTGTCTAATTCAAAAGGATCGAAGACATGATTCAAATCTTCTCTGACCAAAAGTTCAAGAACTTGAACTAAATAGTATTGGGACCTCAGAGAACCAAAGATTTCACCAAGAGAGCGATGAATCAAGATTTTTGACAAAAATCTGAAACTTTTGCAAAGTATGAGCTAAAATTCAGATTTCTCACTACTCATCCATCCTTTGCTTAAGATCTTTTGCAATCGTCTTAGCAATCGTCTTTAGAGTCCAAATCTCATGCCATCTCATGAAGAGAAATCAAAGAAATCACAATCCCCTGACATGAAACCCTAGGGAATCTAGAACAGAGGAAATGAGCGCAGCACTTGAAAAATTACAAAAGACATTGATTCCTTCATTTGCTCTTGGGAATGGAATGGCCAAGGGGCCTTGAGCATCTCCCCATCTCAGAGCAAACAAGTGCCAGCTAATTGACTAAGCGATCAACTCAAAACAGCAGAAGCACAGTAAAACACAGAACTGAACTGAGAGCAAAATAGAAACAAAAAAACTGAAGCATCTCACACAAATTTCTCAGGGAAATGCAAAGAGATGAATGATTGTATTGAGAGGAATGATTACATATAGTCTTGATACAACCAACTTAAGCCATCTCTCACAATCTCAGGAAACCCAAGAACAGCCCATCCAAAGAACTCACACGAGAGAAAGAGAGAAAGCAAAACAAACACTTTGCCTCCCTCACTAACTCTCCAACAACTAAAGCACAAAGCAAAACAAACTCCTCCAAGCCATGCATCCACCAGGAGACATGCATCCTATTTATACCCTTTTCATAATGGGTTCACATTTGCTTTGCCCATTTAGCCTTAACACTTTACCCACTAACTCTAACTAAATCCACTTCCTTTAGTGTAGCCTTGCGTATTAACCAAAACGCCCCTCCTGCACCTTCCGAGAAGCTTCCTCATTCCTTGCCTTCCAAGCCTCGCAGCCACCTCGAGTCCTTGCCGTCTTCGGCACACCTCGACCGCTTTGACCTCGACACCACCTGCGCCTAATCCGGTCATCCCGTGCCTCGCCACGACTTCGCCTCGACGTCCTGCAGCCATCACAGACAAGAAACACATCACATAGCACCGCTCGACATAATGTAATCAACAATAGCATTAAAAGAAATCTTAAGCATGAAAAAGCCAAAACTTGTCGAATCAAGAGAATAAGCATCTTAAGCACTTCGACCAAGTTTGACCAAGTCCGACCGAAGCCGATTGCACCGCGCAACGACATGGCCCGAACCACACAAACCAAATTTGACTTTCCTAAAACAGATGTCAATTACTCATCACAACCTCACCTCCTTCCCTTTCCCTGCCATGTGAGGCCCAATCATAGAGATCATTGTCCACCTCACACTCATGCGCTAGCTCCGCCATGGTCATGGCCAAGTTGCCCCCGGTTTTAGACACCACGCCTGTGGTTCCCTTCTACTACTGCCCACTCCTGCCTAACCCATCGCTCCGATGTGACCATTCCCTTCTCCATTGTCATCTTCTTCACCTCGCACTCCCTGGTGAGAGCTCGAGGCAGTGCTTATAAAACCCCTCTGACCATACCAATTTCTTCTCAGCTCGCCTCCTCGCTCTCTTGCACGTGTTCCTTGAGCATTCCGCTCTCTGGAACGTCATGAAACCAAAGTCGTACACGACGCCGGCGAGCACACCACCGTGCTCTAGCATCTCCGGTGAGCTTCTCTCCTCGACCCATCTCAACGCGGCTTACCTCTCCCTTGAGCACCCTACTCACTTGAGCTAGACCTTCTTCTTCATCTCCGATCAGATGCCGCCATAAGACTTTCTCTCTCTCTGGTGAGCCGTACCTCCATTCCTATCATCCGTAGTTCTGTATGCAAGAATGCAATCTCATGCACACCTCTTTTTGTAGCTTCACCACTATCGAAGAAATCGTTGTCGCCGTGGACCTCTTCGCCACCGACGAGGACTCTGACACTAGCTTCTTCCACTTCTCCTCGTGAACCATTCTCCCTCTCGTGAACCATCATCATGTTCGATGAGGTCCTCCTCCCTCTAGAGTATGTAAGTTGAAAAGAAGTAACCATAGTAAAAAAGAGAACTAAGGTAAACGAAGTCCACAGGAGAACTAAAGTGACTGTAATCGAAAAGAAAACTAGAGTAATCAAGAAGAGAACTAAAGTAGTTAAACTCGTAAATGGAACAGTGGAAGTCGAACAAGAGAGCGGAACTGTAGCTATCGAAGTCAAAATCTGGCATCACTGTCGTAATCTCCAATCGCTCGCATAGTCGAGATCTCTGACCACTCACGTAGTCGAGATCTTCGACCGCTCTCATGGTCGAGATCTCTGATCGCTCTCATAGTTGAGATCTCTGACCGCTTGTGTAGTAGAGATCTTTGACCTCTCATGTAGTTGAGATCTCCGACCGCTCGTGTATTTGAGATCTCCGACCGCTCACATAGCCAAGATCTCTGATAGCTCGTGTAGTCGAGATCTTCGAATGCTTGCGTGGTCATGATTTTTGACCACTGATGTTGTCAAAATCTTTGACCACAGCGGTAGTTGAAATATTCGACCGCTTGCATAGCCAAAACTTTTGACTGTAGTAGTCGTAATCTTGGACCACTGACCATAGTCATAACCTCAATTTCTAACAATAGTCGTAAGTCATGGTCGGTAGTCGTAATATATTGTACCTGGTCATAGTCATAAGTTACAGTACCCAATCATAGTCGTAAGTTATAGTACCCAGTCGTAATCGTAAGTTACAATACCTAGTTGTAGTCGTAAGATACTGTACCCGGTCATAGTCGTTAGTTACAGTACCTAGTCATAATTGTAAGTTATAGTACCCAGTCATAGTTGTAAGTTACAGTACCCAGTCATAGTTGAAAGATATTGTATCCGGTCATAGTCGTAAGTTACCATACCCGGTCGTAATCATGAGTTATAGTACCTGGTTGTAGTCATAAGTTACAGTACCCAATCAGTGGTTAGAAATGTACAAAACCTGGTGGATAATTGGTAGTCGTAAGTCACAGTACCCGCTCGGTGCTTGGAAAACCTTCATGGTCAAAGATTGGTTTCACTAGCTTTGTGTGAGAGGTATGACCGTAGCTGTAGTAGGACAAAGACCTTTGTAGTCGAAGCGATGTGGTTAGTGCAGTGGTACTCCAAGCATTCGAAGAATGTTGATAGTCGTAAATAACTATGTACTCACCGAGAAGGAATAATTCAAACCAAGCCAAAACTCAAACACTTGTAACTTTTGCATACGAACTCCAGATCTAGTGACCCTTGTTTCTAAATTTATATGAAAACAAGATCTTTTTGAATTTACAAAAACATTTGAGTCTTGTCTTTATTTATTTGGCTCTTATTTGCTTTTATCTGGATTTATTTACCTATTAGATGACTCCACGCTAGACGACGCCAAGAACGCCACCAAAACATTCTCTAAGCAACAAGAGCAAGGAAAGTACCCCCTTTGACCATGATGATCTTAGTATTTTAATTATTGTATATTGATTACAAAATCTATTATGCATGTGTGTATGTTCTGTTAAAAATTGCTATACTGTGAGTAATGGTAGTTATAACCACTCGTATGCATTAAACCTTCTAGAAAACTTGATACCCTCACTGTTGTAACCTCTAGGACATAATTTAGACAATATATACTGTCATATTACGAATACTACATTGATATATGGTCTAGATGCTTAGACAAGTACTAGTTTCTGCTATGTTTGATCTTTCAAACAAATTTACACGTGGGCTTGATAGTTTTAAAAATGTTGGACTAGAGTGGAAACCTCTATTACTTTGGTATCAAATAAAATGAAAAAAATCTAGTTTTTGGATGCAGACGAGTTATGTGATACACTGTCAAATATGAGAGAGAATCTCACACGAGAGGGAATCTCGCATGTATGTTGGGGGAGATTCTCGCTCGGGTCAATTAAGGACCAAATGCTATTGCTGCACATCTAAGTCACACCATATGACCACACGTGCTATATGGGCTCTGGCATTTAGCTTATTAAGTTGTCTAGGTCTAGCCTTGCATTGTGGTAGGCACAGATGTAGTAAGAGCAGTCCGGTTAGGTTTGTCATAGGGGCTCCCTTCACCAAGGTGTTATAACTAAAGCTTGATAATACAATGATGAATACCTACTTGGAGGACGGACCTAAGTAAGAGTCTTCGCTTAGGGGTGTAACCAAGTGAGGATTCAAATGCTCTCTTAGGGGTGTACCTAAGAGAAGTTCGATGTTCATTTGGGCTGGTGCAAGGTTAGAACTAGATGATCTAAAGGCTATAAGATAATCAATTTTCGTCACACGCCAAAGGAAGCGTGAAGTTGCCGACAGTAAAAATTGATTATCTTATGTGGGTAAAGCTATATAATCTCTGCAGAATGTTAAAAACTATTTAAATAGCTATGCTCGCGGTCATGAGAAAACTTAGATATAGCTACAAAGGGTATAGTTTTCTTTTTGAAACTGTTTCACTAAACATTTGGGATGGCATGTACGCAACCATATGTGATGGCCAAGGTTGGGAATGATGAAATGCTCACAGCCAAGGAGGGCTGTGAATGGTTTTGATCTACTGTTATGGAATTTATGCACATGCTATTTCATTACATATTAAATGCTCTTTACGACTCCGCTTACAAATTATTACTTAATGTTATTGCAAAATGAAACCTGCCTCATGCTGAAAATAACTTAGTATAGGGCCTCATCCTTTGACAACCTTGCATATATGTAAAATTTTGCGATACACTACAAGTCTTATTGAGTACACAATGCACTCAACCTTGCTTAAATTGTTGTTGATCAGAGAATGAAGATTTCATGCCCAACGATGCATATTTTGCCCCTAGCACCAGGGAATTTGACGAGGGATCCTCCTAGGGATTGACTCCAGTTGGTTGCCTACGGGTCATAATGGCAAATCACTGGATACTATTGTTATTAGACTTTCGCTATTTTTGTTTGAGACTCCGTTGGTCATTTAGCCAGTCGGCTTAATGTGTATGTACTCTTTTATGCCTCGCATATATAATATCATCCCTTTGATGTAAGCTAATTATGTGCGATGTGTATGGATGTGATCACAATGATGTGAATGTATGTACTAGCTACTGACCACAGGACTAGTACAGAACACTTGAGGCAGCCTATGCCCATGGGTCCCCACACCTCACCCCTAGAATGTTTCTATCCATAGGCTATGTTTTCAATGAGGGACACTATTGTTAGGGGACCCTATTGTTAGGGAATCTACGGCCCTATTCTTCTTAGCTTCTAAAAGCTGCTTTTTGGCCTTTCTACAGTAACTAACTTTTAAACAGAGTATCTTTTTAAGATAGGTTCTACTAGTTAATTGTAGCATATACTATACTAACTTCATTTATATTAGCAAAAACCGTACATGAGTTTCTGTTACCCTGTAATCTCTCACACGAATAGTCCAAAAACCATAAGCCGCAGTCAAAAGCCATAAGTTTCAGCCAAAAAGAACAGGCCCTACAACCCTTCTCAACAAAATCCACAAGGCAATGCCCATCATGGGCCACTACCAGCAATTACATCAGAACTCCAAAAATCCACGAACCAATATTTGCTCAAGATTCACACCGAAGCTAAGCAAATTAGTGGGCCAAGTCTGTCCCATAACCAAATGTGTGGTTGCAAAATTTGTGTGTAGAAAAGATGAGTACAAGAATTCAGTCCTTAAACGACTAAGATGAGACCAACCACAAACCCAAGTTCATACAATTCCTGCATAGCTATTCAAGCAAGGACACATGCAATCCTTACATGGACCATCCAAAAATGGCATGTACAATACCTCTACGGCCAATCCAAAATGACACGTGCAATCCTCGCACGGCCAATCTAATATGTGCAATCCCTATACCGGTCTCCAACCAACCATTCGTTCAAGTCTCCACTATTTTAGAAAATATTTTCCTATTTCTAGTGGTAACCCTTGTTACCATTATTATTATGTTTTCAAGTTCAGTTGGCAATGTTTGTGTCGTGTTTCATTTTACCACTACGACATTTTTAAGCACAGCCATAGCTTACTAATCAATGGTGGAGTTATTATTATTTGTAAATATCCTAGGGAGATATGGCAAGAAAATATCAATAATCAAGGAAGGAGAATACCACTATCAAGTGCATGGTATAACTAGGCATTCAATTACTATAATAAGCATGCATGTAGGTTTGAAAGCAAAATATTGTATTTGAAAATTAGGTTCAATATGATCAATTATAAGTACTTGCCTTGATCAAATGTGGCTACAGCGGGATCTTGTTCATCAGTGACTGGGGCATCCAAAGTTTCAAAGTCTATACATGTAAAATCATGCGCATTCAATCAAACATTCAAACAAAAAGTCAAATAAAATTCTATTGAACTCCAAAAATTAAGATATTTATATTATTGGAAAGGTTTTGAATTAATAAATAAAAATCACTAGATTTGGATATGAAATGAAGAAGTTATGTCTTTTCAAAGTTTAAACCAAAAGGAAATTCCTAAAATTCTAACATGTGGGTTCATTTGGATTTTCTTTTTATTTCTGAATTATTTTTATTTCTGTGGTTGATAGATGGGGTCATGGCGGGGGTTTTCTTTTCTATTTATTTTTCTTAAGAAAATCCTTGAGGGGCTAATAGGTGGGGTCCAGTGGTTTTATTTATATTTTATATTTATTTTAATTTGGGAATACATGAGAGGCTAACAGGTGGGGTCAGAGCTCATGTAGGCTAGGTCCATGCGGTCATATACCAAGAGGTGGGGCCTACTGGTCAATGATAGTGATCCATAGGATAGGTCTATGTAACATGTTAAGGGATGTGGGGCTCGCATGTCAATGGGTCATGGGTTAAATCCTGGGTTAATTAAAGGCCCACATGTCATACTAATATTAATCATGTCATTGAAGGCTAACTAACCTACTGGTTAAACTAATCACTATGTCACTCAGGTCCTATCGGTCAGTGACCCAAGCTCATCTTCTACCTTTGCTCGGCCATCGCCGAGCTCGGTGCCAATGGTGAAGGCGGCAGCGGGCTAGCGTGAGGGGCAAAATGGGCCACAGAGGCTACTACATCTCTATGGTGTGAGGCAGTGGCACAACGGTGAGGGCGGCAGTGGCTACTACCGCAAGTATGGCAACAACGCAGACAAGCGGTGTTTAGCTTCAGGGCAAAGTGGAGAAGCTAGAGGGTGCATTAGCACTATGGGTGTGATAGTGAGCTATGCTCTCCATGGTGGCTTGGCATTGTATGACAAAGGCCGCAGTGAGGGGGTGCTATGGTGAGCTAGTGGTTGCTAGACTAGCTCAACACTTTGCCTTTGCTTGGAATAGCAAGGGAACGAGGAGGCTTACCGTAGGACGATATGGAGGGGAGATCGATGGCGGCGGTGTCGATAGCAAGGATGGTGCATGGAGAGGTCTTTGGGATTTAGTAATCCTTGGGGGCAATTAGGCGCGAGAGAGTGAGCATAGTGCAGGTGAATATGAGGCAAGCTCATAAAGCATGATAGTGAGGTCGGAGACTCACCAGTGGGAAGGGATTCGATGATGGGAGCTAGTGGCCAGATTTGAAGAACTTAGTGTGATTAACTTCAGCTGAAGGCGGAGAGAGTGGGAGAAAGCGGGGAAGAAGAAAACTAAGTCGATGCGAGTCTAGTGACACGAGTGTCTTCATCTTTTATGTGGTAAGTGGGTAGTATCTACTAAGGGTTAGATGAGGCTAACTAGTCCATCTATTTAATCAGTTGGGATGGAGATATGTTAACCATCCAACCATCCTCTTTTGGTACCAAGTGATCATCAGTTCTACGGTTAGGGTTTGAGAGAAGTTGAGTGGTGTTGTGTACTCTATTGTCCTCCAAGTAGAGTGGCTATAAAACATTCATTCTCAAGTAGCAATATATCAATCTTTGTTCTTCTCCATGAATCTCTCTGGTGTTAATTGATTTGCTCTTGATTTGGTTGGTTTTTCCTCCAATCTCTACCCTTCTTGATATTCCTGTGACAAGAATATGTAAAAGATGGAAATAATCTCTGAAAATCAATCTCCACATATCTAAGCACTTATATGGCAAGTTCACTTGAAATTACTGTAGCACCAATATTTTTTTTGGAAATTTGGGTTCTTGATGTTTATAGCTTCTCATAGATATTGTAGTGAAGAATTGATAAATACTTGAGGAAAAAATTGAAGGCATTAGTCATTCTCCCTCTGTTGTCATACCGGACCTATAAGAATATCTGATCGACAAATCAATGGCTGCCAGCAGCAAGGAGGCGGCGGTCGTGAGGAACAAGAAGGTAGTGTTGAGTAGGTACGTGACGTGGTACCTAATGGCAGACGACATGAAGGTCATCACCTCCATCGTCCGGCTGCGTGTGCCGCCAGGATCGACGGCTGTGATGGTCAAGAACTTGTACCTGTCCTGCGACCCCGAATGCGCGGCCACATGACCAAGCATGATGTCGATGACGCCACCATGCCGGTGGTAGAATTCGTGCTAGGAGAGATGCGTATATGCACATGCATCAGAGATGGACAAAATTCGTCATCGATGGGTCACTGTGTGAATTTCGTCAGAGTTTTCAGAACTGATCTTGAACGAGCTTACATGTATGTGGATGATCAGGCCTTGCTCATGTATAGGGTGAGCAAAGTAGTCGACTCGTCATACCCGGAGTTCACCGCTGGGCATCTTGTCTGGGGAATGATCAGATGGGAGGAGCACACTCTCAGCACGAAGCCGGAGTCCCAGGTCAAGATCAACCACCCCGAGCTGCCACTCTCCTACTACACTGGTGTTCCAGGTAAATGGATTCATGTGTATGCATATGCTTAGCCACGCTGCTTCTATTTCTGCCCCAAATCTCTAGTGATGTTGTGATGCAATGTTGACCGTGCAGCATGCCCGGGGCTCACTGCATACACCTGGCTCCTCGAGGCCGGCAAGCCGAAAAGAGGCGAATTGGAATTCGTGCCAACCGCGGCGGGTGTTGTCGGTCAGATTGTTGGGCAGCTCACCAGGATGGCTGGTTGCTACGTGGTTGGAAGTGCCAGCTCCGACGACAAGGTTACTCTCCTGAAAAGCATGTTTGGTTTGGAAGACACGTTCAACTACAAGAAGGAGAAGGACCTCGACGCTATGTCAAACCGTCTGTGATCGACACTAATATAGACGGTTTTAATTTGGACACCATCTGTGTTGATGGTGTTGGAGAAAACGAGTATCACATATGGTTCTTATCGATGAACCGTTTGTGATATTCCAGTATCACAGACGGTTTTTATTTAAAACCGTCTGTGATAATCTGGAATTATCACAGACGGTTTTTTTATTTAAAACCGTCTGTGATATTATGTTTCCTGCCTTGCAATTCCCCAAAATTTCATAATTTCCCGCCTGAGTCCGATTAGGATTCAGTTTTGAGACACTTTCAGTAAAACGGGTATAACTTTTGCATACGGTGTCCGGTTTTGACGTTCTTGTGCTCGTTGGAAAGCTAACAACGAGCCCAATCCAAAACAATGACCCGCTTGCGCGAGTTGCCCTCCAAGAGCCCAAAAATTGGCCATCTTTGGACCTAAACCTGCATCGCAAGTTTTTGGTTTCTGTTTTTGCCCTTTTTCTTGGTCTTTCTTTCGGAATTTGGATTTTGCTTCAACTGAAAAGTTGTAAATCTCATCGAAACCTTTCAAATGAGTATAGATAAGCTATATAAAACTTTGCTATGTAGATACAGGGTATCTGTCGGACCCGCATACCGCAAGGTCACAAATAGGCTATGTATTTCTATGTGGTGGAACTGCAATTTCAAAAAAATCGTCTAAGCAAAGTCTTGTAACAACTTCAACAAACCACTCAGAAATCATAGCGCTGTACGAAGCCGCACGAGAATGTGTTTGGCTCCGACGAATGATTCACCACATCCAGTAGTCATGTGAGTTAAATATCATGCAAGTGCCCACAATTATCTATGAAGATAATGCAGCTTGTGTTGCACAAGTGTAGATGGGCTACATGAAGAGTCATCTCACAAAACATATCAACACCAAGTTCTTCTGTGCTCATGAATTGCAAAAGATGGATGAAATTAAGGTACTGCATACTAAGTAATGTGAAAATCTTGCAGATTTATTCACTTAATCACTCTCAGCATCTAGTTTTGAAAGATGCGTATGAGGAATTGGAATGATATGACTTAGAGAAGTGCAGAATTCAGGGAGAGACTTTTCTCAAGCTCGTTATTAAAACTTGATCATGAAGATGAGCACCGAAAGGATAAATCCTGAAAAATAAATGAAATTGGGTGGATTGTACTCTTTTCCCCTTGACGAGTTTTCTTCAAGTTTCTCAGCCAAGGTTTTTAATGAGGCAATTCGTGCAACGCAGTATAACATATATCATGTACTCTTTCTCCAAATTTTTTCTACTGGGTTTTTATAAAGTTTTGATGAGATATGAACGTGTCGGATGAGTATCTAATGGAGAGTGTTAGAAAACCTAGGCATGAGCTTGAAACCTTGACCAATGGTGGACACCTCACCACTAGGCTATATAGGGAGAGCTATTGGCTATTTTGTATACACATGTGAAAGATAAAGCAATAAAGAAAGACCATGAGTTCTCTCACTATCTTTGTGTTTTCAATCTACTATTTGCGTCATATGTGATTGATCTGTCTATTTGTATAAGAGAAGAATGATCAGACTATACTCGCCTACGATGGTTCCTCAACACCAATATCTATTCGTTGTAATTGAAAATAAGATCTAAGAGTTGCTTATCTTAACACCCCCCAAAAAAAAATTGAAACTGAACAACTGTTGCACACATCAATTAAATGACGAACTGGAACGGGAAACAATAGTCAACGGCCAGCCGAGTCATAAACACGTCCGTCCGTACCCAAGCCGCCAAATTTGCCGAATCAATCCCCAGTTCCTTTCCCCTCCCCTCCTCTCCCTGTGAACAAAACCATGGCCCTCTCCTCTTCCTCCTGATTCCAATCCAATCCATGAGAATTCCGGCGCCAGAGCCCGAGGATGTCCCAGTCCGACGTCGTCTACAGGTGACTGCCCTGGATTTCGCAGCTAATACCGTGTTCTTGGCCCAATCTGTCCAATTTGGCATGGTGGGGAGTTGGGGGGATTCGGGACGGGTTCTTGTAGACCCGGGCGAATTGGGGATGGGCTATGCTCTCAGATGCTGGGGTACTATGCTATGGAGGTGGATTTCCCAGGATTCTTGGCTTTTGGAGTGGGAATCTTGGTGCCCTGTTAGTTTCGGAATCAAGGACTGAGAATATAGAATCGGTAACCTTTATGGTTGATTTTAGGATTGGTTTATCCGGTTACTTTAGTTTGCATATATGTTGAATTGTAAAAACGCGTGCAACTGATATCTGGTGAAAGAATTCATAGTTCACATGCGCTTGTCTAGAAATTGGGGGTGCTTTGGTGATAGAAGTTGATAGGGTGATGTACAACATTTGTAAGTAGAATGTCTAGTGGATTGCTTGGTGGTCAACTTTGTGGCACAAAGAAGATTCGTGATGCTGGAGTTGTGGGAGCACAATTGTTTTCTACAGGGTGTATAATTATCTCTCCATGCATTGCTTTAGGGCGGTATCGGACTTCTTGGGGATTCCCCTTGCAAGATATTTCATGGACAGTCATGTGAGCATGTTACACGTGGACTTGCTGACGGGATCATATGAAACTGGAAATTTTGTATTTTGTTGTAGAGTTAGTCCTTTAAGCACTAAAAGCGAGCTAAAAATGCAATGTAGCTACCATTCATCATTGGATCTCACACCACTACGCATGCTACATGTATTACATTCTTACGATTGGCCAATGGAAAATTTCCACATTGTAAAATTAGAACGTAAGAGGCATCACCCGAGATTCTAATGTGTGTTTTTCTAAATTCTGACTTTTGCTTTGGCATGACGTGTATCGCTTTTAATGTTCTTCAATCTGAGAGTAGTTACTCCCTATATTATATCTCATAACGTAGGGGGTATTTTGCGTAATGGAGGGCATATACGTGTAGTATACGAGTATGTAAGACTATCTAGGAGGTATGTACTTTTTTTAGAGGTGGTATGTATATTTTTTAGACATACTTCTTTTTATGTGCGTATATGAATGTATTTGCAAAATACGCTAAAAACTATAGATTCCTTTGCAATTTTTTCGTGTGATTCACATTGCAGTATCTTATAATTAGTATATGAATATACCCAAAGTGATAAAGGAGTATATCAAATTCGTTTATGTGGTATATCAGAATTGGGAGTAACTACACCCGAGGGTAAAAGGTATTTTTCTTATACACACACACAATAGTGAACAATCTATTGACTAATTCTGCTAGTAATGCCTTGCGTTGGTGCAATTGTGCTTTATCAATGTTGCAGTACAAATATTGTGGTAAAATAAACCTTCACCAGGCTCAAGAGTCGATACAAGTTGTATGAATATAAATTGTTATCCATTCTTCCAATTTGTATGTAAATGTTGTTAAGGATATAAGGGTATTTGTGGTATTTTCTAGTTTCTAGGGTTTAGTCTTATGTCCCTTGAATTTTGTACTATATATTATTCCTTTGGGATATGCAATATGTGAATGCTTCATCTATTCATCCATATATCTAACATGGTATCAGAGTCATTTCTAAGGATTTCGTTAAAACCCTAGCCTCGATCGTCTTTCGCTACCGCTGCACCTAGGAGGAATGATCTCTACTCCCGGGTGCGGCAACCTCTTTGGGCTGTGCCGGCCCGCCCTTGCCACCGGTCATCATCATCGTCGGCATCTTCGTCTTCCTGTTGCTGTCAATTGTCGCCCCGCGGATCCCCATCACCACCGTCCCCTTCTCGGCTGGATTCGTCTCTGAGCTCGGATCCGCCGCCGCCGACCCAGCCTATTCCAAGCCACGTTGGGTCCTCATCGTCCCGCCCGGATCAGGCCTCTCCGACCCCATCGGTGCCCGAGCACCGACAGCCGTTTCTTCTCCGCACAACCGCTGCCTCCGAGATGGCATCGCCGGCTTGCCGCGCCTCTAGCCTCTGCTAGCTCATTCCCAGTGCTCCGCTGCAACACCCTCCTTGCCGCCTCTACTCTGGCAGGCTGTTGTCGCATGCCTCTTCTTCTTTGGCACTAGAGAGGGGGCGAGAGACGAGAGGGAGTGAGTGGAGATGGGAGCAGCCGTAGGAGGGGAGAAAGGAGAAAAGGGTAGAGTCTTGTGATGAGTCATCACCATATGCAACTATGCTTGCTATACAGTGTTGCAAGGAGCTTGGTATTATTTTTTTTCTTTGAGTCTTCCGTTACGTCCATCCAAATTTAGATCTTTTTTAGTTCGTCAAATCCGTGTGAGTTCACAAATTTCTATGTCAGTCAGCTGATTGCTTTGCTACCAACGGCTCATCCTCTTAGATCAAGTGTGGTCTTCTCCTTTTTCACGTGGCCAAAGTCACTACTCTTCTCTTTGAGCCGTTGTAGATTGTAGAAGTTTTAAAGTCGCTGCTTCTCGTTGAGCTACCACCCTGAGTTTTAAGGACGCTGCGCTTCCTTTTTACGCCATCGTTATCTCGGACTTTGATCTGCCTTATGGGCTGCCACCATGCTTTATGGGCTATCGCACGACCCTAGATGGCAATCTTTCGGCCTCGACACAATTTTCAAGAGCTGCATGCTATGACGACATCTTCAATACTCGGATTTCGGATTTTCCCTATTTCAATGTTAACTTTTTCAAATGCAATGCTATTGTATGCACTTGGTATTTGAGATGGTGTTAAGGATATAAGGTTAAGGATGTGAGGGTATTTGTAGTATTTCCTAGTTTCTAGGGTTTAGTCTTGTGTCTCTTGAGTTTTTTACTATATATATTGCCCCTTGGGGCTGTGCAATATGTGAACGATTCACCTATTCATCTATAGATCTAACAAATATATCATGATATTTAACTCTACTTGGTAAAGATGCCTTATTACAAACCTTATTTGTGTTAGTTTTTTTTTGTTTTGGCAAGTACTGAGATGAGATGGATTGTCTGGTTATGCGGAGGAGCACTTGTTCCTTCTGTCCAATGATTTGCTGATGATCTTGAATTTCTTGCATGTTCTATCTCACAATTCCAATACCGTACTTTACTCAATCTATTAGATTTCAGCCATCGGCAAAGTTTGAAACAATAGATGCATCATAAATATTTAATTATGTTATAAAGTTCAAACTCAAATTACTCTAATTGCTGGGTTGCTTATATTTTCTAATACAACAAGATGATAAGAAGCATGGCATGCATTTCTTTATTTCTTTATCAAAAGCAATACAGAACCTGCAAGTGGAATCAAATTTGACTATAAAAGTAAATATTCGACCATTATTGTTAAAGTCATTTTCAAATATATGCCATTGATGGAACCATATTTTTCTCATTGGCTGATTGCTTCATGTGCCAAATCCACGAAGTTTCTATTTTCTGGGGTTATTACTAATAGCAAGATAGGTACAAGAAATTATTTAGGAACATTTTTTTGGTAATTTTACTGGCCAGACCTTGTTAACTAACTATCGAAGCTTTTTAGTCATCTGTATTTTATTTAACTTTTAGTTACTAGCATCGTGATTTCTTAGAAACGAAAAAACAAACCAGAACTTTTCCTTTTTTTATGCTATTTTCTTCGCTCACAGTCATATAACTTGAAGAGAATATCAGAAAACAGACTTTGTTGTTTGAATATTGGAGAGGCTGGTAGCTCCATTTAACCTTATTCCATATAATCAACATTGTACAATATCCTCCATTTCATTTAGGACACATGCGATGGATTCAACAATGCTCTTGATGCAATAGTAAGCACAATATTCGATTTGCATAACACAAGCTTACTCTCAATCCTTTATGTATTGTTGAATGATTAGCTTTTTTACTGTTCTGGTGACGTATGTTGCATAGTTGCTGTTATTAACAGCTAAGCATTAGCTTGATTTTTCCACCATTGTTTCAACCTAATACTATCTTTTTTGGATACTATATCCCTTCTATATGAAAATTTTTGGGTATTTTGTAAGTCGTTTCCTTTTTGTCTGCATGAGTTTTTGACGATAATTACATGTCTGTTGGCAGCTGTGGATCTTGTGGATACCCTCTAAACCTTTCATCTTCTAACCGAAGCACATCTGGCGTAGGATCCTCGTACCAAAAGTCTCTGAAGAAAGGTCTGATTTCATTCATTTCTGTTGATCTCAGCCGATTTACTCAGGTAGACGAGATATCTTGCTTTCCCCTCACCTGGCGTAACTACCGGCCAAAAACTAAGCTTCTCTGCCGAAAGTGTGGAGCATCTATTGGCTATGGATATGGTGAGCCAACTGTTTTGTGTAGCTTTGATCCAGCAAGTACATCTTCTGGTGCATCCCAAAAGTATTTAATAAAGATCCGGGCTCTCCAACCATCAGACGGAACTCAGTAGTCTGTCAGTTTTAGTCAAAATTTGGAAAGAGAGACCATGGATGACAGCTCAGAAAACTGTATTAGTTGCCTATCCAATGATTGCTTGCTTTCTATATTTAACAAGCTTGAAAGTGAATCAGACAGGAATGCTTTTGGGTTAACTTCTAAGAATTGGTTCAAGGTTCGGAACATTGCTCAAAAATCACTAATATTCCAGGGTTCTTTTAACCCTAAAGTATATAAGGAGCATTCCCAGTGCCTTCCAAAGATATTGTCTCGTTCTCCTTATCTTAACTTGATATCCGCTATGGGGCTCACAGAGCTACCTGACTCAGCTTTGTATGAACTGAGAATTTCTGGATCATCTTTGCAGTCCCTTTCATTGTACTGCTGTTCTGGTTTAACGGATGATGGTCTAACACAAGTGTCAATTGGATGTCCTAATTTGGTGATTGTTGAACTTTACCGCTGCTTTAATATCACAGATCTTGGCTTGGAAAGTCTTTCCAAGGGCTGTCATGCTTTGAAGAGTCTTAACCTTGGTTACTGCATGGCCATTTCAGATCGAGGGATTGGTGCAATGTTTAGGAATTGCCTAAACATTTGCACACTTATCATAACAGGTTGCAGAGGCTTATCTGGTGTTGGATTCAGAGGTTGTCCAAGTACACTTTCTTATCTAGAAGCTGAATCTTGCATGCTTTCTCCAGAGGGAGTGTTGGATGCAGTGTGTGGTGGTGGGCTTAAGTACCTAAATTTGTTCAATTTAAGAAGCTTAGCTGGGCTGGATAGCCTGGCTGGAGCTGGTTATGCGAAAAAGCTCAGATTTCTAAATCTCAGGATGTGTCGCTATGTTACTGATGATTCTGTGGCGGCAATAGCTAGCGGGTGTCCAATTGAGGAGTGGAGCCTTGCTGTCTGCCATGCGGCCCGCTTACCTGGTTGGTCTGCAATTGGATTGTACTGCAACAAGCTGAGAGTTCTGCATGTGAACCGTTGCCGAAACATATGTGACCAAGGGTTGCAAGCTCTGAGGGATGGCTGCATGCGCCTTGAAGTTCTGCATATACATGGCTGTGGCAAGATTACTTATAATGGCCTGGCATTATTTAAGCATTGCTAGGCCCAGTGTGAAACAAAGGGTGGATGAAGTTATGTCCATTGGCCCCTGCATTGAGGATTTATTCCGATTGCATTGATAAGAAGCACAGAAAGCTAGTTAGTTTTTCGAAGTTTGGGCTTGACAAGGTGCCAGCCCTTGTCACCAGTCTTTTGTCGAATACAAGTCACAAGTGATTGTTTCTGTAGCCATTATGCTGTGCATTCCAGGGAAATTTCTATTGCCAAAATTTCGCCGGTTACCGGCCTTATCAGCGGAGACTGATAAAATTTTATACTGGGCAAAAAAAATTTGGATTCATCAAAATTCATCTAAAAAATCAAATTAAAAAATTTGAATTTTAATTCAAAATTTTTGGCCAAAAAATTCCGAAATTTCCGGTAACTGGTGGTTATGATCGGATCGCTGCCCTCCGATAAAATTCTTGGACCCATACAATTTTCCCCGGTGCATTCTATTCGTTCCAGTGCATACTTATTTCGTCATTGTAAAGGATGTTGCAGACAGAACCATAAATATACAAATGAACTGTAAGAAGTTAGTTTGGTGCTGTGGTTATTTGCATGTCTTGACTCTGGTTTGTGGGTGAAACAGATTATGGTTGTGAAGTGATCTCCTGTAATTTGATAGTTAATATATTGCCTTAATTAGTAAATTTTCATGTTCAAAACAGTTGAAAGTTAGAATGTGATGATTGTGTAACACCCCGCCCACTCTCTGGGCCAAGATGCTACCACCTCTGCAACTCTTACCATTTCACTATCAACTAATAGGAATTTGAGCCAACAATCAGTTTATTTAAATTACTGCGTTCAGATACAACATAGCATTTTTGACAGTTACTCTAGCCTAGTAACAGCTAAAGTACATAGACAAAGGTGATACAAGAGTGCTGCTGGTTCGTACCGGTTATCCAAGTGCTACTCCCGCCCGTACCTGACGCCTTCGACGGTCACCTAAAAACATCAACAAAGCAAGGCTGAGTTCACCGACTCAGCAAGTACAAAGCAAAATAGCAAATAACAGGTTCATTCATTAGACCATAATCATTCCCGTTTCATTAACCGCTCTTCCATTTAATCACTTTACGTTCCGATGAACTGTTCATCATGCACATGCACTTCATTCTCAACTCTTTAGCCCATACTGTTCCACGGTTATCACTATAATATTCTACGATCAACACTTCCCATTTCTGTGAGCTATTCTTCACTATATCCGTACTATTCTACTATCATCACTCCCCATTTCTGTGAGCTATACATCACTGTTTCTGTTCTGTTTTCATGCAATGCAATGCGTCTGTAACTGTAGCTTATACCGGTATAGCGGAGTGCTCACCCGTCGATGAGCCACTCAATCCCCGTCCTTTTTCATACGGGGTTCGAAGCTCCACTCCTGTGGAGTACCTACCAAAGTAGGTCCTGTTGTCTGTGTATGAATGCAATGCATAATGCAACATGTTGTCACTGTTAACACTTAATCATAAGCAACACTCATCAAAGTATGATTATCACGAAATCATAAATCACTGTAGAATATGTCACAGAAGACGTAAAGATATTAATCATTCACCACAATCCACTGTTCTACCATGCACTTACAAGTTCATTTAAGCTTTTCAACTTGTCATGTTTTAACGTTCATCATTCATCTTTTCTCAACATGCTCCCGGAACAGGTAAACTTACCCCAAATCATTCAATTTTATCGAAATCACTACCCGAATTCACCGCTTTACAATGCACTTGCCTGGATAGCCTCAGGAATGACGCGTGGACGGCTCTGACCCGGGACCTCCACCTGCGTACATGTTAACCCGACTCAACAGCAAATAAAAACCAGAGCACAACGGAGAACAACGACTCTAAGCGCAAATCCCGATCGCTGGCGTAAACGCCTGGGTTTTGAGGGACCTGTCGTGCAGGTGCCAAACCCATTTTTTTCTCTCTCTTTCTTTTTCTCCTCTTTTCTTTTTCTCCTCCTTTCTTTTCTTCTTTCTTTCCTTTTCTTCCTTTCCCTATTTTCTTTTCTTTTTCCTTGGCCGAATGGCCCTACCTCTCCATGCCATACCCTCTCTCCTCTTTTCCCATTCTGGCCAAAGGCCTTCTCTTCTTCTTCCCCCACTCACCTAACCCTCTCTCTCTCTCCTCTACTCTACACACGCGACCGGGCGGGAGGAGGAAGAAGGCGCGGGGAGGAAGAAGGGGCGGCTGACAAGCGGGCCCGCGGCGTGAAGAAGAGGAGGAAGGCGGCAGCGAGGCGGGCCAGCAGGAGAGAGACGGAGGCGGAGGGGAGGCGCGCCGACAGGTGGGCCGGGGTGAGGAGAGAGAGGAGCGGGGGCGCGGGTGGCGGGGATTTGGCCGCGTGGCCAAGGGCAGGATCTGGCGGCGGAGGGAGAAGCGAGGGCGGACGAGGCGGATGGGAGCGAGGGGCGACGTGGCCGCATCGGGCTCGACCACGTGGCAGCCGGGGAGGGGAGGGAGGCGGGATGGAGTGGGTGGCGGTGATGGGCCGGAGAGAAGGGACGTGGGCGGCATCTGGCCGTCCACGTGGCGGCCGGAGGGGAGGGGAGAGGGATTTTTATTTTCGATTTTAATTTCAGATTTTCAGAAAAGGCTAGGAAATTCAAATAAGCTCAGAAAAATATGAAATAAACTCCAAAAATTCCAGAAAAATACACAGAAGTTCCTGGAGACATTTTGGGCTTATTAAAAATATTTCCAACTAATGTTGGTATTTAATTTTCATACTTAAAATACTTTTTAATTTCAAAAATACATTTTTAAACTCCAGAAAATCCAGGAAACCAAATAAAAGCCAAATAACTCCAAATAATTAATTTGAATTTAAATTTTTTTAGAAAGCAAATTTTTGGGATGTTACACATACCGACTAAGAAGATCACAATAAGACCTTTACAATGTTCAATCTCAACCCAGTTCCGCCTCGCTGAGGTTTTGCCCACTAACCGGTAATTGCCCCTCTTGCACCCCGTGGAATGTATACGACACCCACTGACATCCCAATGGCAAAACCAAAATTGAAATATCACAAATTAATCAACCATGTCCATCCCATACTGGACATGTGGTTGTATGGTAAGGCTCAGATCAATGGCGCACAAAGTTAAGTCCTTAAGTATTACCTAGACGAAACATCCACATCCCAATGTGCCAACAGCACCCCCTTTACTGCACGATCATTCGTCCAGGTGAAAACCAATTTTGTATAAACAACACCAATGACACTACCCGTGTCATGGCACACAAATATTATCACTGTGGTTACCACCATGTTCCAATATATCATTAGGTCAAAATTAATTAACTGATCACATGTGATGATAACCCAACGTACTAGTAATAAGCATGGCTAAGCAAATTAAACATACAACCCATGTGACAACTAATATCGCATCACTAGATAATTACCCATCCTATGGTAACAATGGAATCATGGTATTCAAATTATCAAAGATGAATTAATCAATTTGGATAATAACTACCAATACAAGAGTTTATAATAAAATAGCGATGTATGATAATTTAAAATAAAATAATACATAATAAAATTAAAAACTAGGCTCAATATGATCAAAGAACACAACTTGCCTTGGCCGTACTCAGTTAAGAATTCTTGATCTTCAAACTTGCTTCAGCTCCTTCGAAGGCGTGATCTAACGAGAGAGAAAACAAAATAAAACACAAAATAAATTCAAACAAAACTCAAATGAATTCCAAAAACTTCAAAACTAGAACCAAAAGATAGAGCTCAATTTTAGATGAATTTAGAAAAAAAATAATCGGGTCAATCGGAGTACGGACGAGGAAGAACCGATCATCTAAAGTTTGCCGAACAAGAAAATGCTGAAAATAGAAAATGAGGGAATATTCCGAGGAATATTCTATCCGTCTTCTAACACGTACAGAGAGAACAAGGTTGGAGAGGAGGCTCGTGCCGGCGAGAGGAGGCATAGGAGGTGAAGACAACTAGCAAAATGGGTTGCTTGGGATCCGAGGGACATGTAGGAAGTGATGGCATGCAAAACGGAGCACAGTGGCGATGTGGGGCGGCAACGACGATATGAGTAGGAGAGAGGAATAATACCCGGGCATAGAACACAGAGAAGTAGGGTGAGCACAGGATAGAACGCGGCTTGGTGAAGCTATAAAAATTATCATCTCAGTCGGAAACCCATCGGGGACGACGCAATCGACGTTTGAACGATGTCGGGAAGGAAAAAAAAAGGAAAAACTTGATATCTTGGTGCTCGGTGGGTGAAATCCAAAACCACTTGGAAGGTAACTATCTGGGATGGTTTGACACGTTTTGACTTGAAAGGATTGGGAAAAACATCACCGAATAGATGGACACGAGATGCCCTAGGCGGCCATGGCTAGGTGTCGGAGGCAAAAATTTGTGGAGGGTTTTTGGGGAAAAGGGAGGAAGCACTACGTAGAACGCAGTGAGGCAAGTCTAAAAGAGGTGACGCATGGGCTAAAGCTTACTGGAGGTGGCGAATCGACGTCGGGAAGCGATCTTGGCCTAGATTGCGGAAAAGTCGATTCCAGGAGATTGGCTGCACCAAAACCAAATTAATTTGGCAAGAAGGTAGATGGTACATGGGAACACCATGTGACGCTAAAGAATCACGAAAAATCTCACCGAATAGCTCGGAACACGACGAGCAATTTCGGGACCAAAGGGCCTCGGTGACGGCGGCGTCCTGGGCTTTGAGGGGACTTGGCACGGCTTGGGATAGGTTTAAAGGGGTCAAGGGGTTATATTTATAGGCTTGGAATAGATAGAAACTGACTCCAATTCGTGGATTTCAGTTTAAAGTCCGTTTCAAAAAATAAGGGATAAAAGGCAAACGGATGAACGAAACGCAAAGAGGCTAGATGAGATGGATTCCTTGTGTGATTTCGCACAACTTTCCTTTTGGGAAGACATTGAGATAAGATCCGGATTGAGAGATGCCATGGAGGCAAGAGAGAAAAGAGTTAGGGTCTCTCTCAGTCTATATCTATCCAAGGTTGAAGATGAATAGTATCTTAGGTGTAAGGATTAAGAAAAGGAAGGATGGGAAGTCACCCAAGAAAGGAAAGGAGACTTGGTGGCTAGTTGCTTGGAAACATTAGGGTTAAGTGTGTCTAGCCTATAGCGATGGGTGACTCAATGAGAATTTTTCACTTTTTTTTAGAATTTTAAATTGAGCTCAAATAAACTCTGAAAATCCAAGAAAATATAGAAAAATTCCTTGTGACACAAGGAACCCAAATAAAATATTTTTGGCGAATGTTAATGTTTAATTTAATCATATTAAATTCTTTTAATTAATAAAAATTCCAATTAAGCTTTAGTTAATTCCAAAAAAATCCAAATGGTGAATTTCATTTTAAAAACTTCAAAAAGGCTCTGAAAATCAGAATGTTATAGTTTGCAAGTAAATTAACTACTGTAGTCAATGAGATTCGATCTCTTGGAGGTACATTGGAGGAAACTACAGTGATCGAGAAGTATTTGCGTATCCTACCCGAAAGGTTTGTTCCAATGGTCACAACTCTTTTATATTCAAGTGATCTCCAACACATGAAAATAGAAGAGATAACATGATCTCTCAAGGCTCATGAGGGATTGCTTAAAGGGTGTAAGAGCAGGGCTGATCAAGCATTACTAGTGAAAAGTGAAGCAAAGGTTAAAAATAAAACTTGGTAGGAATCAAATCCAAGTCAAGGAGGAGGCCGAGGATCTGGCAATTGGCATGGATGTGGTCGTGGTCCAGGTGGCCATGGTTTTGGTCGAGGAAGCCGTGGTTTTATTGCTGGTCATGGAGAGAAAGCAATGCAAGGTGAGTTCTCTTACAACCGAGACAAGCCAAAAGTCAAATGCTTTACCTGTGGCAAAGAAGGCCATTATGTTATAGTCTGCAGAAGTCATATTAAGTGCTATGAGTGCTAAAAGTTTGGGCACTATTCTGTTGATTGCTGATACAAGAAGAAGGAGGCAAATTTGATTCAAACTAAAACAGAGCAGGAGTCAGCACATCTGTTGACAATCTATAAAGAGAAGAATACACATCCTATGATGCTGAATGAAGAGCATCTTCAACTGCAGTCGGAGAAGTGGTGGAGTCTAATATCTGATATCTCGATAATGGAGCTTCTAATCATATGACTAGACAGAGGGGAAAATTCAGTGAATTAAACGAAGGCTTTCAAGGCAAGGTGAAATTTAGAGATAGGCCAGTTGTCCATATAGAAGGAAAGGGCACTATTTTGTTGCAAAGAAAGAATGGAGAGTAAAGAGCATTAACGGATGTCTATTATATACCACGATTGTACAATAACATCATTAGTTTGGGTCAATTGACTGAGGAAGGATGTGATGTGTCGCTAAAAGGACTGTACTTGTTACTGTGTGATCACGAGGGACAACTGCTAATGAAGGTAATGAGAACTCCAAATCGGCTATATAAGATTGAGTTAAAAGCAGTCAAGCCTGTCTATTTCAATGCTCAAGTGGATGATATGGCCTGGTTATGGCATGATTGACTTGGTTATGCAAATTTTCAATCTTTGAAGTAGATGACCAAGAAAGGGATTATTCATAGTTTGCTGTCTATCAGTCATCCATCTCAAATATGTGAAGGTTACATTATTGCCAAATAAACAATACTCATGTTCCCTCAGCAAGCACAATATAGAGCTACACAGCCCCTGGAATTGCTTCACATTGATCTCTGTAGTCCTATTACCCCTAAGTTGAATGGAGGTAATAAATACTTTCAACTTCTTGTTGATGATTGTTCTAGAGTAATGTGGGTATACATGCTGAAAAGAAAATCAGAAGCCAAGGACATGTTTCAAAAAATTTGTGACTCTAGTTGAAAATGAGATTGATCACAAACTTAAGGCAATGAGATTTGATTGTGGAAGTAAATTCTTGGCGCAAGAATTCAAATCAATCTATGAGATGAAAGGAATTAGAAGATATTTCACAACTCCTTACAGTCCACAGCGAAACAGAGTAGTCGAGCAGAGAAACCGGGTAGTTATGAATATGGCAAGAAGTTTACTCAAAAGCAGACTACACTAGGAAGATTTTGGGCTGAAGCTGTAAGACATGTTGTGTAGATTTTGGGCTGAGGCTGTAAAACAATGTTGGCTCCGCGGATCACAAAGCACAAAAGCTGTTCTATTCAAGTTTCATGGCCAGTTAAGTTTCGTAGTCAGTTGGATCGCACAGCCCACAAATGCGCCTAAAACATCCCTTGGATCAGGTTCGAATTCAGAAGGGAAAAAACGACTGTGAGGCTGTTTTGAAGTTTGCAACAGGTTGACGATCTAATATGTTTGGAATTTGATCCTAGGGTTAAAAATCTGACTGATTTGCCCAAAAGAATCAGTCAAATGATAAGTAGGCAGTCCCCAGGATTTTTGATTTTATCGGGATTCTTCTTTTTTTTAGACGATTCTATCAGGATTCTATATGTGTTTGTGGTGGATTGGCATCCTCCGTGGTCACAACCACAATGCCAGAGGAGCACAGTGTCCTATCATTCCTTTGATATGAGCCATCAGATCGAACCCAACGGCTGAGATTAATTGCTATATCACGTTCTCTACAGTACAATATATGCCACAATATTTTCTACAGTACATACCTTATATTTGTTAATACCCTGTTCTACGGTATCTTCTCTGCAGTACAACATGTTCTACAGTGTTTCTTCAAAATTGAACTTTTGACTATTATTTTTTTATTACAATATATTGTTAATAGCAACGAAATCTTGATTACATGAAAGGATTCTGAAATACGATTCTAATTATACCACTCTTGTATCACTAGACCTATACACTGTAAAATTAATTGTCGTTAAAAAACTATAAAGTTAAAATTTTGAAATATCGTGTGTTTCAAAAATCGATGGAGTATATAGTATGATACTTCTATATGTTTCCTAAATATTATCTTTAAATTATATTGGCCGATATCCATCCTCATCAGTGGCAGAACAAGGCCTCAGACTATCTAGGCTGTAGTCCGAGGCCTGACAACTAAAGCACATATAAAATTTATAAAAAATCATAAAAAAACAGAGTTAGCATAAAAGTCAACCTAAAAATAGCTGACTCAGTCCAAGACTTAAACTTGAACCGGTTCCGCCCTAGTCCTCACAATAAATATTATCGTTCACCGCATCCAGTTATTGCCAATCCGTTTGCAAATAGTGGTGCGGTCATGCGAATCTGCATTCATTGTGCTGATGCCTCTACCCTAGAGCAAGTACAATAGTATAGCCAACTAGTGGCTATAACACTTGTCCATTTCATCTATAGTCTTCAAAAAATAGTTCATACAATAAGGTAGCTATACAATAACTATTTGGCCCCACGTGTTAGAGAGTGAAATGCATATTTTTACATGCTATAGCTAGCTGTAATTTAGTAGCCAGCTTCCTTCTCTCTCTGCCACGTAAGATTTTGTTGATATTATATTTGCTATAGCCTGCTAACTAAGCCTTATTCCAAAAGCCTATACAATATACTATGAGTCCCTCATCTATATTTATAGCCTAAGAGTCCTGCTGGAAATTTGATTTGTGCCCACCGATCCTTAGAGGACAAGAAACCGTGTGGGCCGTTAGGGCTGGCTGCACCGCTTTGGGGCCGTCGGTTTCCTCACACATGTACCTAGATCGGTGTTTTGTAATTTATAAATTGTGATTTTTAGTGTCCTCTTGTACATTTGTAGTTAGAGAAAGTATATGCAGTGCATATTCGCCGCATAACATCTTGGTGGATTTATTATGTTAGTTTGTAGTTAACTTATATCGTAAGGGTCTCTTTGGATAGTAGGGAATTTTTTTTATCAAAATCTTTAAATTTCAGTTCAAATTTAAACTAAATCCTAAAATAATATAAAAGTGTACTATCCTAGCCCATTAGTGTGGTGGTCCATGTAGCCCATGTGAAGTAGGGAATTGAAGTTGTGGTGGGGGGATTAGTCCACATTGCTTGACTAAAGTGAGTTGTAGTAGCATATAATGCATGTTTGGACCAAACGATAGAAATGAAGAGAAATAAATAAGCTTTAGTTAATGTAATAAGGATACCCATTGTCATTCTAAAAATTCCAACCATTTTATTCATTTCGAAAAATTCTAAGGTGGATATGTAGGGAATAGAGGAATTCCTAGTACCTTTTGGTTAACCCTTCCATACGAAACAAGGACGGAGGTGTAAGCAGTGTGCTACATGTGCACAGGTCCGCCTTATGGGTGGGCCGGGCATTGTGCGAATTTTAAACAAGGGTGTTACAGAAAGCATCAACAAAGTTAGGTTTTGTGGTTAACACTTAGCAGGACATCGTTGGTGACATTACCGAAGATCAAGTTAGGTTTTAGAGACAACGGAGGGTTTATTCTTTTTGGCTTTGGTTTATTACTCTTAGTTGCGGTTTATGGGTTTTGGGTTGTTCATGAGAGAAAGCACGGAGTAACAGAGACTCGCGTGCGGTTTTGGCCGATATAAATAAAGTTATTACAGTGTGTACTACAATCAACTTGTAAACTTTATTTTAAAATGACATTTTATTTGAAAGCTAATTACCATAGAAAAGTTAAAAGTAGCTTTTAAAAACTGAAAAGAAAATGCTCAGATCATTGCTAGTGACATTGTCAGTGATCAACTTGTATGGCCGGAAGCTGGGTGGAAAAACATTGGTGGCGAGCCGAAGGAACATCGTCCAGGCGGAGGCAGAGGTGGACGGGGAGGAGGCGGAGAAGAATCAGGCTTTTTTTTGTAACGACTACAGCGGATCCAGGTACGGTGGACAACTTTCTTTATGGGGCCTGAGCCCAAACATGGGCTAAAACCTTATCCAGTCTCCGCCAAACAAATGTAGGCTAGGCCCAATTAAGCCGAGATCCTAGTCCAAAAGTTAGCTATTGTTACATCAAGAAACTAGTGTTTGTGTTTGGCAATGGATCAAGCAACCAATGTCTGTAGGCAAGCAACCTTTGTAGGACAAAGTGTGTGTGTGTGTGTGTGTGTGTGTGTGTGTGTGTGTGTGTGTGTGTGTGTAACATTGTCAACTTATCCGTTGCCACTTGGCGTGTTGGATTGTATTTGTAATTCTCATGAGTAGTGAAGTATACACATCTGCATGCATCGATAGAGATACCACTTGTGCCATCAATAGAAAAACGCAAGTGTATATGTGATGTAGTACGAGAATTAGATACATCGTGCCAACTACATGTACAGAACAGAAGGCCATGACGGAGGGGCATCACCACAGGAGGGAGTGAATACGGAATACTCCACTTTTTGCCTGCATGCCATTCTGCAGGAAACTGAAGATAATACCGAGTAGTATCTGCCTATCTGGGTGCTCTGTTTCGGGCGCTCACCAT
This sequence comes from Dendrocalamus sinicus, assembly GCA_036346575.1. Classification (NCBI taxonomy): domain Eukaryota; kingdom Viridiplantae; phylum Streptophyta; class Magnoliopsida; order Poales; family Poaceae; genus Dendrocalamus; species Dendrocalamus sinicus. Next base: position 123,917 of record JAYEVI010000236.1, read on the forward strand.
CGGTAGTTTAAGCGGAGAAGCCGGAGAGTAGGACCATGGTCACCTTGCTTGCACCGACCTTGTGGGGGAGTAAATGTGCAATTTCTTGACTCGAATTGCGGAGAGGATAATGAGCTAGGTTAATGTTCCTCGGATTGCGGTAATCCAGGATCAAGTGGAGGAACTGCTGAACAATTAAGCAGCAACCCTGGATTTATGGAGTCCCTGGATACATGATGGGTGCTCTAATTTTCTTCTGCGAAAAAATGCACGATGACTGCTGCTGGATTCCCCTGCTTTGCGTGTAGAGTACTCTAGGAGCTCAAGAGTGCAACGAGGAAGAAATGTGCTTTGTTCTCTGAGAGAAAATTGATGATTTGCCATCTTCAAGAATGGACTTCGCACTTTTGCCACTCTCAACGTTGGCTTTGCAAAAATACCATGTAGTACATTAATCCCTTGATTAGTATGCCATTTCATCCCTTTAATTCATTTTCTTTTTCTTTTTCTAATTTCAGGGACTGGAAAAGACCCTTCTACCCCTGGCTAATTTCTCACATAGATGCATGGAGGGATTTCGATCGAGAGCTGAAGCGTCGCGCGCCCTTCCGTCCGCCGCCCTTCCCCTGCGCACACGCGGCCGCCCTTCCCCCTGCGCGGCCGGCTTGCCCTCCCGCGGTCAGGTGGCGGCGCGTGCCCTTCCCTCCTGCGTGGTCCTTATTCCAGCGATCAAGCAACTGTGCGAAAACGTAAAACAAACATTTTTTTCTCTCTTATCAGAAGCGGCGGCGATCTCACGGCATGGGGGAAGTTCGCTTCGCTTGCTTGCTAATGGGAAGAGGCGAGGCGAGACCGTGGGAGGGCAAGCCGGCCGCGTGTGCGCAGGGGAAGGGCGGCGGACGGAAGGGCGCGCGACGCTTCAGCTCTCGATCGATGTATGTGAGAAATTAGCCAGGGGTAGAAAGGTCTTTTCCAGTCCCTAAAATTAGAAAAAGAAAAAGAAAATGAATTAAAGGGATGAAATGTCATACTAATCAAGGGATTAATATACTACATGGCATTTTTGCGAAGCCAACGTTGAGAGTGGCAAAAGTGCGAAACCCATTCTTGAAGATGGCAAATTATCAATTTTCTCGTTCTCTGATGATGGAGCATTTTTTTGTCCCATTCGACACTGTTATGTGTCAAATTCTACGACCATGTCACAGCGAATATCACGGGCGTGAGTAGCTGACAGGTGGACCCGACCCCCGGGAGGAAGGGGGCAACTGGCCGGATTTCATATGACATGATCATCATACACTATTTCCTGCTGCAACTCCAAATGACTTATTAAGCAGTTAGCCCATGTCATCACTGAAACAACAGAGGTCATCAGTCAGTTGGGATCACCAATGTGCGCTAGAAGGAATGGTGTGTGATAGCTTACCAATCAACCATCAAAATTCAAAAGTTTGATTGCCACTCGTGTGGAAGAGATGCTCTTCTTCGAGTTCAGGGAGTATGCATAACCTTTGTTTCTAATTTGTCATTTTTCTTTGTATAAAATCAAAAATAATTTATGTCCATGCTTTAGAGAATTTTCAAAGTGATACTCAAATTTTTCAAATAAATGTTGTGTGCTTAGAACATTGAAGAAACTAGGCCGACTAATCCAATGTTCATCATGCTTCCATTTGGATCAAAAGGTTTAGGACGCTTAAAAGAGTGTGACGGCAATCTCTGTCCATTATAATGTATGCATGCATAGTATGCAAGTTGTGGCTAACGCGATTTGCTTTTAGAGAGCACATTGCACACTAGAAAATAGACATGCGTGCAGGAAATGTTAGTATTAAAGATTCAGAGAAAGAGAGATGCTATATGACAAGGGAACAAGGCATTGGATGGAAATGTTACATGCTCTTGGATGGATGACTATTATTTTCTTCCACCCATTCTCATGGGACAATATCTTAGATATACCCATTTTTTATTTCCCCCCCTCTGCAGTTAGCTTGCTACCCAAATGTATATCCTTGGAAGATGACGTCTGTGCGTGGGAAATATTATATTTTTTTAGAGAAGGAAATATACATGTACTCCGTAGATAATAGGGTATCTGCACCACTCTCTCCTTCCACACATTCTCGAGGACAGAAATCTTATCCCAGCAAATTATTTTCATTCTCCCCTAGAATGTGTACTAGAACACTTCATATTCTTTTTAAAAAAAATCAAATAGCTTCCATACCAGCCATCGAATCCCGTACGTAATACAAGATAATCATGTATATCCAGCAATGAGTGTGTTCCTTCCAAGCCACCAAACCTGAGATTGGTGCTTAGTTAGACTAAATTTTAGTGGCTTATAGCTTAATTTTCATTGTATCTGACTGAAATTATATTATATCTAATAATGGCTTATTTGGTATAATTAAATTTAAAAATTTTTAAAATGAAACAAGGGTTAGTCCATCACGTATAATGCAAACGAATATGAGAAAGAACCGGCAAAAAAACTTAAAAAATCAAAAAGTCAGAAAAAAGATAAAATTTAGAATAGTAAAAAAAAAAGCCGAAAATCAAAAGTCCAAGCCCAAATGAGCGAAGAAACTAGCTAGAACTAGCATTCATAGTTCAAATGACACATGTCAACCACTCACGCACACTATCGTCGCGCCGCGCCACTCTTTAGGTCTGTTTTTTCAGCGGCTTTTAGTTTTTAATTTTTCTTAATAATCACTATTCATTAAACTAATAAATTGTAACTATAAGTTATAAATCGTTGGCTAAACAAACAAATCTTTTTTCTCCGAAAGATGGCACATTTCTGAGGGGGACCGGGCAAAACCGAAGGCTAGAACGGGGGGGAGAAAAAAAGTCTAGTCGGCAAGTTTGACGTCCGACGCGCCCAATTCTCCTTTTCCCGACGTCCCTCTCGGCGAATTTATGTGACGGCGAGATCACTCGGCGGAACAAGATCTAAGGAGAAATCGGAGAGCGACGTCGCGAGCGTTGCGCGAACCTGCTTTTGTCACGGCTGGCGGCGATGAAGCACCGTTAAAAATTCCATCGCTGCTACGCCGCCATCGTTCCGAAAAGCGCCACGGTCGGCGAGGGCTGGGGATGGGATCTTTTACGGCCGGCAGTTTAAGCAAACACGCTATAGCTTATATGGAGCCACAGATAGAAGCGACTGCTAATTCAGGAGGGGGCAAATCATGAATGGCACTTTAATTCGGTCCTTCTTTCTGGTCCTCTCCCTACCTTAAAATTGTAGAAATCCGAGGTTTTGTAAACGAGTTTTGTCAATATGGAATTTTCAGTGTGCAGTTAGGTGAGGCTAGATGATGGCTGCTGCATGCCGGCACTCTCGTCCAGGTGCACGTTGAGGTGTCCACTTTCGCAAATACTTAGGGTCTAACAAAATATTTTTAAGCAAATATACGGTTGCTTAGTGACACATAGATGTCTTTTGTTAATAACTTTTGACGAATTTTCAGATTTATTTTTTTAGAAAAATAATATTTGCAATTTTTATTTCTACAAATAATTCATTGAATTATAATTGCGAAGATTGTTTAACAAAAATATCCCCTTAGAAAGACAAAAAAAACTCATCTATTAAATTTTTATTAAATGTCTAATATCAGTATTTTTCATAAGAAAAATCAAGAAAATTCCAGCTTTTGATAGCTTATATACATCAGCATCTCAATTCTCAAATGCTAAAATATGCATGGTTAATTGCTAGAAAAACATTGCAGCCTGACCCGCATAGAATCCAATTGACCTTTGGGCGGCCCCACCCAGATATTTTTCTTTGGTCCTCACATATCTAGCTCTGCTCCAAAGAGACCTTTGCTCCTTTCCAAATCCAATTAGCCTAATCAACATTCCCTCTAATACTACTACTAATTAGGCGCGTTAGTTCCAAGGCGCCGCATTTTTAGCTCCTAGATTTTTTTCCTCCATTCCCTTGCGAACCCAGGGGAAAAAGATACAAAAGTTGAGCCGAAAGAAACACGGCAGAATAGTTGTGCCCCCTTTATGCTACATTGCTACTAGTTCCTTTCACATGCACCCTCCAATGTTTTCAAAATTGTATATGTGGCCCAGAGTTGCCACTTCTTGTGTGATCTTACCTAGGGAGTGTGCTTGATAAGATATGGGTGGAGTTCTTTTAGGCTTCATATTTATAACTTTAGACTTTTATTATAGTAACTAGTTTTAAAATGGTACATTTTTTAAGGCGGAGTCTATAAGTCAATTGTAGTATACACTGTACTGACTTTAGCTATATTGGCCAAAATCGCATACGACTGTCTCTTTCTTCGTACTCTCTCACGAACATCCAGAATTCAAAAGCTATAAGCCGAAAGTTATAAGGCACAGCTCAAAAGAGCCCACCCATCGTATTAGATGCTAGCAATTGATTTCTACTTCTAGTTTCTGCTTAGAAAAACTTAAAATATTAAAAGCCAATACGAACAATCCACTTCTTAAAGCAACTTCTCCATTACTCTCACTACCATCTTACTCTAATGATAAGGTAGGAGGTCATGGGTGCATCATGCACCCTACTTCTCTCGCTTCGGTCACGCGCATGCACCTCCCTTTTTTTCACCGTTTGTCCCTTCTTCTAAAAACCACTTCTTTCAGCCATTACAATTTATTTTAAGTCTATACGCCATAGCCAAAACCATCAGTAAAAACCAATACGAATGCTCTCTATATCTGTACCCATATTTATGATGACATTTGATTGTAACTGCAAAGTTTTATTAGGTCAGGTTCAAATATTAGGTGTGTTCTTTTTAAGTGCAGCTACTGGTTTATAGCTGTGACTTGTAACTGATGGTCATAATATGAATATTTGTACGAACGAACCAAATAACAATAAGTCGATAAATCACTTCAAAAAATTGTTCCAATAAACTATTTTAAAAACAATAAAAAAATATTTTATTTATTTATTTAAAGAAATTATAAGTCATAAATTGAATTAAACAATTAATTATTTTAATATACGTGTTACTAACTGCGCAGTGTGCACATATACCTCTCCACCGGTGGGCCACCACCGTGCTATCACCTGTGGCGCCCTTACCGCCATCACCGCTACCTGCTTGGATTTTTAAATTGGAGATTCGGCAAACTCTAGTAAGGTTCAACCCGTGCAAATTGCAATGGTGGCTGATTCAAGAAAGGTAATTACCGATTATCACTTTACATAAAAAAAATTCCTGACTTCCATGTAAAATAAACCATCCAGATATGGAACTACTGAGTTTTGAATTTTACTCTTGAGATTTAATGTTCATTAAATCTACATATTCCAATACAGTTAGTCCATGTTTGGCATTTGAGAATATAAGTTTACGGTATACCTGAGGCATGTTTGGTTATAAGTTTAGGTCTCCATGCTGCAAATATATCAAAATTTTCATTTTGGTCCTCACACAAATACCCGTGCGCACGGTTCAAGGGTTCCACAAATACCAAATACCATGAGGTCGTTTGTGTAAAACCTTCCTAGCTTGCAACTCTGCCAGAAGCCAATATGAACATCCAGCTTTTCGAAATGGTTTTTTCATTCCTCTTGCTTCCGTCTCGCTCCGGGATAAGATTGGGGATCAATGACGCATCACGCACTTCACTCCTCTCGATTTCATCTCGTGCATGTATTTCTCCCTTACTTTTCCCACCGCTCACATCTTTATTCTAAAAATTACTTCTTTCAATCACTACTATTCAATTTTAGTCAAAAGTCAAAAGCCACAGTTAAAAATCATCGGCCATAGTTAATCCGAATGCATTGGAAGCAGAAAGGATGGAGAGAGAGAGAGAGAGAGAAACAACCCCTTGGATTCTTAGCAAAAGTTGTTACACGAACTCCATTTCAAACCCTTTTATACGTTACTATTCTTTACTTTTGTTCCGGCTTTAAAATTCGTTCCTTAACTTGGGGGATTTGGTGCATGCCGATGCAGCAGCGATCAGGGTGGTGCATCCTACCGGTTCCTCTATGCCCAAGAAAAGGATGGCACTTTAACCCTTGCTTCTGTCCATCTCATCTCATCTGACCTCTTTTTGATCACATATAAATACTACTTACGTGCGTGTTAGTGCCATGGAAAGGGATGTCAGAGGTGGCCTTGTTTGACACACGGTGTAGAGAGAGAGATGTGCATGGCTGGCTTCTAGAGATGTTTGAATGAGAAAGGGAGGACACGTTTGGAAGATGGAGTTAATGGTGAGAGGGACTGAAGGATGGTGTTAGTTTGGAGGAGAAAGGAGCAGTCTCTGTTGGTCTTCTTGTGGCTGCTTCAAGAAGTTGCAAGGTGTGGCAAGAAGAGCAGCAGCAGGAGGAATAGGAGGAGCTCCGTTTGCATGGGATAAGTTTGCATTAGGTGAGCCTGTTGATTCTTTTTTTTTTCCTGTGATTTCTCTTTGCGGCTTTGCATTCTGAATTTCAGTGTGCTCTGTTCTGGTCTTGAGGCTTCAAGCACTTGAGTTCTTGGGTGGTGAATGAAATTTCTTAATCTGTTTGGTGCATGAATTGGAATTTTTGTTCGGTCTTTGCCGAAAAATTTAGGGCATGTTTAGATGGGATTATTTACGTCCTAGTGGTTTCTGTTTCGATTCAGAGAGTTGCAGCTCGAGAAGAGTTTTATATGGTTATGTGAAGTGATAAAAAATCGAAATTGCTTGTGATCAGAGTCGTGTATCACCACTTGCTTTGCATTTCTTGGTTGCTTCTCTGAAGAATGATTTGCCAATCAATTGCAAGAAGAACTGCAATAACTTGCCCATTTTTGATACTGTGCTTTGTTTCTGCACTTTTTGCAAGTTTTGAAATAAAAACAGAACTCACTCAACCTATACATTGGTAGTTCGCTAAAGCCTAAACATCTACCATTCATTCTGAATTTACAACATTAGCATATCAATAGTCATATTTCCAATATTCAGTGTTAACTAGAAATCCAAGTTGGTGTCCAAATGACACTGCCAATCTTACCGTATTCAACGGAGTTAAATTCCCGTGTATTCTTCGTCTCGAAGAACTGCAGAGTGCAGAGTGCAGAAATTTGTTTGACTCAGAACTGCTAAGGTTAGGCATGGAAGCATAGTCAGATGTTCATAATGTGGTCAGTAAATCAAGTCATCTTCCTGAATGTTAGTCCAAAGCGACGACTGATTGATTTCCACAGAAGTTTGCCAGAAGAAACTGACGTGTACTTTGGCCTAACCAGACTAGAAAGTTCACATTACATGCAAAGTATGCTATGGCAGGTTGATCTGCACATTCCCTTACTACAGCTATGTATCAGTATTTCAGTAACTGCAATACAAATTGATGGCCTAGCCCATTCAAAAATTTACTGCTCTGCAGATCGAGCTTTTGGTTTCTTCTATTCTTTTGCATGTCCCGATTGTGACTGGAGAGTAATGTTTGGAGCTTTCTACTAGCAGCCTACTGATATGGAATCGAGGAGATTGGAGCAGTTAGTGTTTCTGCTTTGCTGCTTTGAAGCAATCACGTGCAGTTTACACGTACAAGCTCAGGCCCAAACCACTCTACAACACCACGAAAGCTCACCCCACAATGTGGCAGGTGACTAATCCTGATCTATCTCCTCATAAAGCTTGCAAATCTTTCACCTTTTCAGTAACATGAAAATTAAGTTTACTTAAAATAAGCATTTATAGAGGGGTAAAGCAACATGTCAAGGCAGCAAAAATATCCTGATGAACTGTTCTAATTGAACTTGTCCTTGTCTGTAGTATATTTTTCATTTAGTATATTCTTATTTTTTACTGTTCTAGTTGACATTGTGCTTGTCTGAAGTATGAATGGTAGTTAATCCTTGTTGCCTGTGGTGATCAGTGGGCAGGATTTTGTCAGAGATGGAAAATAGATCCGATAGCGTTCTTTCAAGAAGAACGAGAAGAATCGATCCTCTTCATGGCCTAATGAATTATAAGGGAGGATATAATATGACAAACAAGAATTACTGGAGTGTAAGCTCTCTTGTTCTCTGGACACAATCTGCAGACATACACGCACTGCTTGCTGCAATCGTGCTGAGTTGCTGACAAATTATGTATAGACCAAAAATGATTGATTTTACAGTATATCATGAACAGGGCATAAATTGTTCCGTGGATGTACACCGTACTACTGAATAGATGAATAATCAGTTCTTAGCCTTAAATTGAATTTAGTTGTGCGGAAATGGCTAGATACATTGATATAACTTTGATTATATTAAGCTATCTGAATAGAATTGAGAGAAAAAAGAATATCTATATCCACATGAGGATTAAAACTGATTGTCGTTGTGTTTACCTTTTTCAGTCGACCATATTTACAGGTAGAGCTGGATACGTCATTGCAGCATTATGGCTTATTGGTGGTATTATTTGGGTGGGAGTTCTTCTCATCTCGAAGATTTTCACCAAAAGGAATGAAAAATACGGTGTCAACGACTATTTCCTTGAGAGATACCAGCTTTGGTCTGTGATACTTATCATTCTTCTTGCAGTTTTTGTCATGTAAGTTGCTGAACTCAACAATAATTCATTAATTCTCATCTGCAACTGTTGTGAATCTGGCATGTTTATAGTAATGCAGTTGTTAATCTACTAATGCATTTTACGTTCAGAGTTGCATCAGCAATTGCACTCCGTGGCACAGTAAGATTCCATTCACGAGCAGAATCTGTCGAAGAGATCATTGGGAAAACTGCACTTGCAGCGACGGCGACGATTTACAATATAACGGGAGCCATTGAGATGATGCAAAACACATCAAAGCTATACAACAACAGCAGTCAAGCTTTTGATCATCTGAACTCCACAGTAGAGGCACTCAACTCTGAAGCCGTGGAGCTTCAGGTGAAGGCGGAGAAGAACATGCGCTTGGTCAGTAAAGGGATAAAAATACTGTAAGAACCTCTTACATTATGGACACGATTCATACATTAGTACTTTCATAATACCACTTAATGATCATGGGAACTGACACAGCTACTGTTTTCTCAGCGAAGTTGTGACCATTTTAACTGTGATACTTAATCTTGTCGCGGTTCTTGCATTGCTAGGTAAGCGGACATAATGATTGTTTTTTCTGAATATGCAAATATATCTTAGTTATACCTGAAACCTACATTGAAACATTGTTTTTTGATTGCAGTAGGAAGACCTTTAAGGCTACAGAAACTGTACTACTTGTGAGTATCCTTCAGACACACATCTGAAGCTACAAAACTTATGAATTTCAGTACTTATGACATTCTAATCACAAGAAACTGTCTGCAACAGGTGCATAGTCTTCTGCTGGATACTGACAACCCTCTTCTGGATTTACTTCGGCCTGTACTACTTCCTCGACAAGTTCGCCGGTGACACGTGCGTCGCCCTCGAAGAGTACCAGCTGAACCCCCAGAACAGCACGCTAGGCACCATCATACCCTGCAGCGAGAAGCTCTCCGGCAACGTGATCCTGCACGATGTTGGTGCAGGCATCCATGACATCATAGACCAGGTAACAAACAAGCACACGCTGTAGCGCATCTGAAGCAGCATTCAGAAGTAGAAGACGCAGATTGTTATCATCCAGATTGTTTCTGAATTCTGATTGCAATATTTTTCAGGTGAATTCTAACATTAACACGATAAAATCGGAGTACTCCGTGAAGCAACTGGACTACATCTGCAACCCCTTCACCGGGCCACCAGAGTACCGGTACCGGCCGGAGAACTGCCCTTCCGGCGCCGCCACAATCGGTGACATCCCTCAGGTAAACACAAGCTTCATCACAACAACTGCTTCAAAGATTCTGAAAAAGAAAGCCAATCTTAACATGTCATTGACTCTTCTTCTTTCTGAAGATATTGAGGAGGCTGACGTGCTCGGACTTCGGCGGCGGCGCCAACTGCGCCCCGGCCGAGCTCTCGTCGGCGATCGACTACGACAAGGTGCAGACGTACACGAGCTCCATCCAGAACGTGCTGGACATCTTCCCGGGCACGGAGCGGCTGGTGAGCTGCGAGCTGGTGAAGGCCGGCTTCGCGGATATCGTGGGCAACCAGTGCGCGCCGCTGCGGCGCGGCGCGCAATCGACGTGGGCCGCGCTCGCCGCGCTGTCGACGGCCACGGCGCTGCTCGTGCTCGCCTCGGCGGCCTGGGGTGGCGGCTGCTGCAGGCGCCACGCCGGCGACGACCGCCACTCGGTGAGGCACCTCACCTCGTCGTCCAACTCGGAGATATCGGAGATCGACTTCGCCGAGACGCACGCCAAGAAAGTGAGAGTCAGGATCGCGCCGTGATCAGCTGGTGGATCAAGAAAGCGAGATGAACTTCTTTTCGCTGTGTTCTTTGCCATTTTCAGGGGATAGAGACTGAGAGGATATATACCGCCGGCGGTAGCGATTGATCCAGGAGAGATCGTCCACCGCCGGCGCGCCATTGACGCGAAAATGTTTGGTTTCATTTTTGTGGAATGGTCTGGAGAATCCAGCCATGTCATGCATTGTGTTAGGAAAGCAGGGAGGAGAAATCGATCTCTGGATTTCTGTACATGAACTGCGAAAGGATAAGATATTTACTCTAGTAAAATTTATTCTTTTCATGAACTGCAAAAGTATTAATGAGACATGGTGAATAATATTCAAATTAAGAAGCTCTGCTTAATGGAGTTCTGCAGCTTGTGTAATTCTTAGTTCATTCAAAGTGACATAATTAGACATCCTAAAGATTGGTTAGTGGACCAAACATTCAATCCTACTATCCTAATACTAACAATCCTGCCTAGGGTCTTGATCCTGGCAAGTAGTGCGAGAAACATAAAACAGAACCAATATATGCATCGGCATATTTATTACATTGGATAAATCACTAAGATAACAATTAGGCAAGGGATGACGCTAAGCTAAGTATGACGGTTCGCTCAGACCCGGATTTTATTAATTCAAAATCCTCGGTGATTTTACCGTACTATTCTCTAAATCAGTAGATAGTACTCACATATACATTACTGTATACCAAAATCATATCATGAGAAAGCGTAGATAATACAGTAGTAACTTACTCACGGGCCGATCAGATCAAAATCAATAAAATGTAGCAATGGAAACTTCACACAGGTAGGACCCTCTGGACATACCCACAGGCAGTCGACTGGGGTTTGCGCCCTAACTCTTGGCCTTATTATCTTCTAGCTCTGTCGATCACTTTAAAGCATCGCAAGCCTTGATCTTCTTTTCCTTACTGACTGAATGATGATAACTGAGCAAGAGTAAGTATAATGGTACTCAGCAAGTTACCACACAGGATGCAATAATAGTAGATGCATAGCTGTCAAGGGAGACTTGAGGTTTTTTTAATTGCTAAAAGTATTGTTTTGAAAGTACAATAAGTATGGAAGCTTTTGAGACTTAGCAGTTTTAACTAAACCAGATTTTCTAAAGTTGATTGTGAGAATGCAATAATAATAGTAGTGCAGGTTACATCCACTTTTTACAGTGCATGGTTACCTCTACCGAATGCTAGTTTTGATTATTATCACCACCAAAGTACACCCCTCTAGGGAAAAGCCAAAATTGGGGTTACCTCCGCCCGAAATTTTTTCATTTTGTTTGTAAAGGTTTTTCAAATAGAACTAACTCGAGGAAGTTCCCATGTCCTCCCTTGACTATGGACACGACTGTTCGAACAGTTTATACTCTATAGAGACTGTATATCTTTACCCACAAGAAATAATCAACCCAATAACTCTACACGATTCCTTAGTCATGTAGATTGAGTGACCGTCATGCAGCTTTTCGTAGTTACCTCACCCTATTGGCAGTCCACCCTTGTGAAGCCCCACCCGAGGTAGGTCCTCATAAGTTTGTGCGAGAAGTCATACCGCAACATCTAGCATAGCTGAACTACGACTTTCCACAATGCTAGTGAAACGGGTACACATTACCTTCACACGGTATCCCATTCGTGCCAGACCTAGGTCCACACATGCACAACCCCACTCCCTCACCTGTGGAAAGGCTCTGAGGTCTAGTAACCCTACTTGACCTAGTTGCACTTTGCAGACTTGTGGTTGTGCTGTTTTACATGAGGAGGTCATCACAAGATTAAATCCTTAATTTATTTAGATGGTTCATACCACAAATCAAAGATTCTTGAGTTACATCCACACCAACCTCTCTTACCAACCGCCCATACAGGTATCAGTAGATTTTAGGGTTTTAAGAAACATAAAGTAAGTTGTCTCAAATTATTAGTCATCTACATCCCATGACGATCCCAAAACAAATTTTCGTATTTGAAGGGTGATTATTGGGACAAATTAATGTCCCAAACTTAAGCAAGACTAGCATAGCAATTAAGTATGACTTATAGCTAGTAAGGTTACCATTAACATCTAGGGTGACAAGGGTCAGGTAATTCAAATATCAAGGATGGCATAATAAAATTTATTACATATTCAAGTAGACATGTAACTACCTTACGAATTGATATACATTTGCATAATAAATTAAGCATGCAATTTGTTAATTTAAATAAACATAATTTTATATAAATTGTAGGATCAATATGATTAAAGTAATGACTTGCCTTGCTCGGTTTACCACGGCTTTGATTTAATTCAAAGCCTACTCAGTCAGTAGTCTTGAATCATTGGTCTTCGCCTTTATCTGAATCTTGATACCGCTCGAACTTGTCGCTTCTTCGAGACTTCATATTCTAATATGCACGAATGAAAAACCAAATAATCCAAATAACTTCAAAAGTTCAAATAGATTTAATTGGGCTTATTTATATTTTACTATGATTGGGGGATAGAGAGAAGATTTAGTGAGTTGCAGGATAGAGACGAGGTCAGATGAATTTTGAGTGAGAGTGAAGTGATGAGGTAACTTCGCTAGTAAGGGTAAAGTGAAAGGACTGGTGTTGAAGGAATATTCACGAGAATATTCCATTTTAGATCAGAGCATGGCTAGACATTGCCGAATGCAAGATACCAAGGTTCCATCTTTAATTTAATAGCTTCTTTATTTAATTTATATTTATTAAGCAAGTTCAATATGTTAGGCAAGACTTACGGATAGATGGGAGAGGTTATTCAGGATACTGAGTATTATTTTCGACTTAGTGATTTTACGATATAGGTTTCGCATGTGATGTGTATAATGTGAATTGATGGATTTAACTTGATAATTCAGGATGCAATATTATCCGAGATTGCGATTGCTAGAATATTTGAACCATTAATTCCATAAGTTTATTTAAAGTATAGGTTTGGTCATTTTAACCAATGGTTATTATGAACAAGGATTGATCATTTAAGGCTTAATAGATTTGTTAAGTGACCAATGGTTCGTGTTTTTATTGGAAATGAGTTATGAACTAACAGGGTCCTCTCGATAAAGCTACATTTTGCATTGTTAATTATTCTTAATCATTTTTGGCGAATTTAAATCCTAAGATAAGGATTGGATGTCTTACTAATTGAGGCAAGATAGCATTTTTGCATGGCATTTTAATTAAAATTAAAAGGCACTCAGAGCATGAAATGATGTCATTTTATGTATCTTCTTGCAATATTTAGATTTATGATAAACATTAGTGGCATATCACTATTTTTGATAAACATCTGATTAGTGATTGGATTTAAGATAAGGACTAATGATGTGCCAATTATTTTGAGAATTTTCTTAATCATGCAAGGGATTCCTACATAGATGTTAGAGGAGACCACACTTAATATTTTATGCGGCACGCAAATTGTTTTTGAGAAGCAACTTATTAAGCAAGTGAAAGCATCTAGGCCCCTAAAAATGGCTTTGGTAATTAATGAAATTATGTGAATATGGGACTAACGTGTTTTATGAGCATGCAAAGGGTTAGTCCACTTATGAGCGACAAGATGCAAGCCAAAGGATATATATGAAGACTCAAATTGGCTCAAGACAAAAGTTTACTTAGCATATGATCCCTTTTATTTTTACCGGTCTTTAGGTGAATGGTGGAAGACCGGATTATAGGGTAGATAATCGTACCATCAAGAGGGATCGTGGTTAGTAGCTTGAATACAAATTTTGTGCCATTTGGATCAACATTAGAAACTTGCATTCATCAAAAATTCGTTTTAAAACTAAGTCTGTGCTCTGTCTGGAAGGGCGGTAGTACCGCGGTTTTGAACATCGGAACTACCAGAGAGCGGTAGTTCCGCGCCCAGATGCGGTAGTACCGGCGAGCGAAAGATCCATTTTTCGAGCGGATCCTTTTTTCCAGAGAGCAACCGCAGATGCACCTGAGCTCTTGCAGCGAAGTACCGGCCACTTGAACGCCGGAACTACCGCACCGAGCGGTAGTACCGTATTATGGAGTGGTACTTCCGGAGCCCGGAAGATCCGGAGGATGAGCGGAATGTTTTTCCCCGAGATCAACCTTCGGATGAAGTCTGGATTTTCCTGGAGCGGAAGTACCGGCGATTTCAACGCCGGAACTACCGCTGTGAGCGGTACTTCCGGAGTCCAGAAGATCCGATTTCAGAGCGGACGTCTTTTTCCAGAGAGCGCCAAATGTTTGGGACCTTTCGGATTTGGGCCAGAGCGGTAGTACCGCGCCGACTTTGCGGAACTACCGGAGAGCGGTAGTACCGCAAGTTACAACGGCGGTAATACCGCGCCGCCAAATCCAACGGTCACTGCAGAGCTCTGACATAACCGTTCTGGTGTGAAGATTTGGTAGCGGTAGTACCGACCCCTGGTTGGTGAAGATTTGGTGCCAAACGGCTAGTTTTGGTTGGTGAAGGCTATAAATACCCCCACCACTGCTCAAGGGCCAAGGTAAGAGACTCATTGCATATTTGTTGAGCCCTAGAGCATTCTTTTCACCCTCTTTCTCTCGTTGAGCATTAAATTGGGGTGATATTGCAATTAGTGCAAGAAATTCATTTGTTGATCCACTTAGCACAAGAATTGCATTCAAGTGAAGCCCGGGATTCATTACTCTTAGTGCTTGCCGGCACTTGGACGATTGGGCGGAGATTGGCTCGGTGATCTTCTCAAGAAGGTTGTGAGAAGGCCCGGCAAATTGTGAAGGCTTGGAGCTCGCCTACCCGGAGAGGGAAAGGGCTACCAATAGTGATCGAGGTGATTAGGCTCAATTCATGGAGCCGGTTCGATTCGTTCGAGCTTACCTCAACGTGGACTAGGGGAAACCGGCAAGTTTTCGAACACCACGGTAAAACATCGGTTGTGTTCACTTGTTCTTAGCTCTTACTTATTTATATCATTGTGATCATTTGCTTGTTTAGAGCTAGGCTTGCTATATTGTTAACTAGAATTGCATAGGCTTATTTGCTCTTCATTCTTGCTAATTAAAATTGTGAAGAATTAATCAAGTGAACAAGAAAAGTTTAAAAACCTCCTATTCACCCCCCTCTAGTCGGTATCCTTGATCCTACAGCAAGGTGGATTAAAAATCTTACTATTTGAAGTGTGAATAATATTGATTTTATTACTCGAATTATTCCTCTCATTCATTATTTATCAATAAAGATGGGTCTCAAGTTTTTGAGATAAGCAAAAAAATATTTACTATTTTATGTGGTGAAATTTTGTTACCCCATTTAACTTTAATTTGTATTGTTAAATTTAGATGGGGTGGGAAGTAAAGATATGATAGGATCCAAGTAACTTTTGAGTTTCTAGAGCCGAGCTTGAGAGCATTAACAATTACATTTCAATTTCATTTTATGATAATAAGCCATCTTCTAATTGACAGGAACTTAGTCCACATTGGTGAGTGGGATTCCGAAGCGGAGTACTCCGACTCCGACTCAAGTGAGGATGAATTGCCTAAGAAGAAGGGACTTGTCGGCATTGCTATCAAAGAGGCTCCATCGCTATTCTCCACTCCCACATGTCTTATGGCAAAAGGGGAGAAGATAAAAATCCTTGATGACGATGAGACCTCTTATGATGATTTAATGGATATGTTAGTAGAATTGAATGAATTTCTTGGAAAGGAGAAGTCAAAATTTAAAATTTTGAAGAAAGAACATTTATCTCTCCAAAAATCCTATAATGAGCTCAAAGAATCTCATGATATGCTTATCCATGAAACTCAAAGAAAAATTAGTACTAGCATTGGTATATCATGTAATATTTTGAATGAGATGCCTAGTATAGAAAAATCAACATCTAGCATGTCAACCTCTTGTGATGATTTACTTTCTATGCCATGCTCATCTAATGTTGATTCAAATAATACTTTATCTCATGTTCATGATAACGTGCTAGTAAATGAAAACAAGAATTTAAAAGACCAAGTGCTAAAATTGAACAAAAGCTTAGAGAGAGCTTACAAGGGAAACGATACCCTTGACAAGTTGCTAAGTGGGCAAAGGTGCTCATTTAACAAGGAAGGGCTTGGGTATGTTAATAAAAAAGGTAAGAAGCCAACATACAAACCTCCAAGGTTTGTAAAAGAGAATGGTAAGTATTGTACTAAGTGCCGAAATGTAGGACATATGCCAAATAATTGTTCTAAAATTAACATGCATTCCATTGGCTTATATGATTCTTGCTATATGCTTAAAAAAATCTAAGAATGGAAATATAATTGCTCATTTTATTGGCACCTCGATTTTGGGTGCTAAAAAGAAATCCATTTGGGTGCCCAAAGCCTTGGTTACTAACCTCCAAGGACCCAAACAAATTTGGGTACCTAAAAAGGCTTGATTTTCTTTTGTAGGTAAATTACAAAACCGATGGAAGGCATTGGGTGTTGGATAGTGGATGCACTCAACACATGACCGGAGACCGAAAAATGTTCACAACTTTTGAGAGTGGAAGCAATGAAAGAATCACCTTTGGAGACAATAGCAAAGGGAAGGTACTTGGTTTGGGTAAAATTGTAATATCTAATGATCTTTCCATTTCTAATGTATCCTTAGTTGAAACATTGAATTTCAATTTGCTATCCGTTGCTCAATTATGTGATTTAGGATTAACATGCTCTTTCTCAAAAGAAAATGTAACCATTTCAAAAGAAAATAATAATGTACTTGTTTTCAAAGGCTTTAGATTTGGAAATCTTTATCTAGTAGATTTTACTTCAAATGATTCGTACTTAAAAACTTGTTTAATTGCAAAAACCTCTTTGGGATGGCTATGGCATAGGAGACTAGGTCATGTGGGTATGGTTCAACTTAAAAAACTTTCCAAACATGACTTAGTTGTTGGCTTGAAAGACGTGAAGTTTGAGAAAAATCGACTTTGTAGTGCTTGTCAAGCCGGAAAGCAAGTCGCTAGTTCTCATCCTTCCAAAAGTATCATGTCAACCTCTAGGTCATTAGAGCTCGTACATATGGATTTGTTTGGGCCAACGACCTATAAGAGCATTGGGGGTAATAGCTATTGTTTAGTCATTGTGGATGATTACTCTAGATACACATGGGTCTTCTTCCTAAACCTCCGGGATTTTCAAAAGTTTTTCAAAAAGGGCCCAAAATGAATTTGATTTTAAAATAAAGAAAATTAGAAGTGACAATGGTTCCGAGTTCAAAAATACAAAAGTTGAAGATTTTTGTGATGAACTTGGAATAAAGCACGAACTTTCCACAACCTACACTCCGGAGCAAAATGGAGTTGTAGAAAGGAAGAATCGCACATTAATTGAAATGGCTAGGACAATGCTTGATGAATATAATACTTCCGACAAGTTTTGGGCGGAAGCTATTAACACCGCTTGTCATGCCATAAATCGTCTTTACTTACATCGACTTTTGAAAAAGACTTCCTATGAGCTTCTCATTGGAAGAAAACCGAACATTTCCTAATTTAGAGTATTTGGTTGCAAATGCTACATTCTAAGAAAGGGTGTTCGGCTCTCTAAAATTCAAAGTCGTTGTGATGAAGGATTCTTATTAGGTTATTCTTCAAATAGTAAATCATATAGAGTTTATAATAAAAATTCGGGTTTAGTAGAAGAATCTTGTGATGTACAATTCGATGAAACTAATGGCTCTCAAGAAGAGCAAGAAAATTTGGATGATATAGGTGATGAAGGTTTGCGAAAAGCTATGGAAAACATGCAAATTGAATATATCAAACCAAAGGAAGATCCATCATCACCAAGCTCATCAAGACAAGTGGAGCCACCCACCTCATCTACCACGAGCAATGTTCAAGTTATTGAAGATGAGCAAAAGGATCAACAACAAAACAACCTCAAGATTCACAATGCAATTGCCAAGGATCATCCAATAGATCAAATATTGGGTGACGTGAGTAAGGGTGTTCAAACTCGCTCTAGAATAGCTTAATTTTGTGAACATTATTCCTTTGTTTCTTCTCTTGAGCCTAAGCTTGTAGATGAAGCTCTAGGTGACCCGGATTGGGTTAATGCCATGCACGAAGAATTGAATAACTTTGCACAAAATGAAGTGTGGACCTTGGTGGAAAGACCCGAAGAACACAATGTGATTGGCACAAAATGGGTCATCCGAAACAAACAAGATGAAAACGGAACTGTGGTAAGAAACAAAGCAAGGTTAGTTGCTCAAGGTTACACTCAAGTTGAAGGGTTAGATTATGATGAAACTTTTGCACCCGTTGCTAGACTTGAGTCTATTAGAATTTTACTTGCTTTTGCATTTAGCTTTGATATTAAGTTATTTCAAATGGATGTTAAAAGTGCATTCTTAAATGGAACCATTTCCGAACTTGTATTTGTTGAACAACCTCTAGGGTTCGAAGATCCTAAATCCCTAATCATGTTTATAAACTTTCAAAGGCGTTATATGGTTTAAAACAAGCTCCTAGAGCATGGTATGAACGCCTTATAAATTTTCTTGTGTCAAAAGGATTTAAAATTGGTAAAGTAGATACAACATTATTCACAAAAATCATTGGTGATGATTTCTTTGTTTGCCAAATTTATGTTGATGACATTATATTTGGTTCTACTAACCAAGATTTTTGCGAAGAATTCGGTGATATGATGTCTAGGGAGTTTGAAATGTCCATGATAGGAGAATTGAGCTATTTTCTTGGACTCCAAATCAAGCAACACATGGATGGGACTTTAGTAAGCCAAACAAAGTATACTAAAGATCTTTTTAAGAAGTTTGGCATGGAAGATGCAAAACCCATCAAGACACCAATGGCAACCAACGGGCATCTAGACCTCGACGAAGGAGGTAAGTCGGTGGATTCAAAGCTTTATAGATCCATGATTGGTAGCTTGCTTTATCTTACCGCATCTAGGCCCGATATCATGTTTAGTGTATACATGTGTGGTCGCTTTCAAGCTTCACCAAAAGATTGTCATTTAAAAGCCGTAAAAAGAATATTGAGATATTTGAAACACTCCCAAAATATAAGGCTTTGGTATCCCAAAGGTGCTAAATTTGAATTGATTGGATATTCGGATTCCGATTATGCGGGTTGCAAAGTGGATAGAAAAAGCACTTCGGGAAGTTGTCAATTCCTAGGTAGATCTTAGTGTCTTGGTCCTCAAAGAAATAAAACTCCGTAGCACTCTCAACCGCCGAAGCCGAATATGTTTCCGCCGGGAGTTGTTGTGCTTAATTATTGTGGATGAGGCAAACATTGTTGGATTATGGAATAAATTTTGATAAAGTGCCTCTATTGTGTGATAATGAAAGTGCCGTGAAAATTTCCAATAATCCTGTCCAACACTCAAGAACCAAGCATATAGATATACGCCACCATTTCTTGAGGGACCATGTTAGCAAGGGAGACATTTGCATTAGCCACATCCGGACCGAAGATCAATTAGCGGATATCTTCACCAAGCCATTAGATGAAAACCGTTTTTGCAAACTTAGGAGTGAATTGAATATCCTAGATCACTCAAATGTTGCATAAGTCTATGGCTAATTTAAATGTATGCTAATTGGAAGAAGCTTGAAAGATTGTTTGCAAAATATCTATGCAAAAGGTTTTGTTTTTAAAGGAAAGGCAAAAATTATTTAAAGATAATATTTTGTTGTATTTAATGCATAATGATCCTTAAAGATTTTAGTTGAGTGAAAAAACAACTAGGGATCATTTGCATCTATTCTCTTCAAATTCCAATCCTGTCAAGTTCCAGAAAAATAGGAACTACCACTGTCTCCTGCGGTACTTCCGGGGAACGGTACTTCCGGCTGAGGAAACGGTACTACCGCCTCCATGCGGTACTACCGGCCGCAATTGTGGTACTACCGGACGTGCATTCAAAGCGGGTAACCACCCGCGCCCGATGGTTCTCTCTGGTCGGCCCTCCTCTCTCTCTGGTACTTCCTCTCCACTTCCGTCTGTGACCGTACCATCCCTCTCTCTCTCTCCCACCAAAAGGCACCAAAACCGCACCCTAGAGTTTGGAATCTAGCGGTGATTTCTTCGATTCTTCGAGTTAAATCAACTCACAAGGGTTCAACTCCTCCGATCCTCAAGGTATCTCGGATCAAAAACCTCTTTTTTGATCTTTATTTTGAACCCTAGGTCTTACTTTAGTTGAATTGAAATGTAGATGATTTTTGCTATTTGATTCTAGGAAAATTGGGTAGATTTGGTGTTTGAGGGTATATATACACCTATTCCATGGATTCAATCCAAGAAAACACCAAAAATCCATAGACTTTGCCCAAAACCTAGAATCTGCCAGGAAGCGGAACTACCGCCTGACTGGTGTGGTACTACCGCTGAACGGTACTACCGGCCCAGAATGGCGGTACTACCGGTTTTCCTGACAGTGCAGCAAATTCACTTCATTCCTTTTCAATCTAACTTGGTCCATTCTCCTTTGATTCTCATGACTTATTCTTCTTGTCTCTAGATGCCTAGAACAAGAGCTGCTGGGAGAAAGGCCTACTCTTCCATTTCGGGGGATTCTTCGGGCACCCCTGCTCTTCCATCTCCTGAGGCGGTGCAGAAGGCTGCCCAAGACAAAGGGAAAGCCCCAGTCCCTGAGTCTGAGTCGGACTCTGAGACAGAGTCTGAACGGTCCCAGCGTGAGAGTTCTCCCATGGAAGCATCTGAGGAGGACTTAGCTGACCGGGAGGATCTTGAGATTGATCTCAAGAAAATTACAGCTGATGAGTATGCCAAGACTCCGTCACAGAAATCAGTATGAGCTCCCCTCCAACTCCATTAATCTCAAGTTTCGCACCAGGTTCCAGGAAAAGATATTTGATGAGATGTATGGGACAGATCGCCAGTTTGCAGATCACAAGTATATTGACTGGGACACATTGACTCCATTGACAAGTATGATGGGACATATAGGCTATTTCAAAGCACCAGTATTCGTCAGCTTGTGGCCCTGGGATGTGATTACAATGAAGAATTGATTCGTCAGTTTTATACTACTGTGCATGTTACTCCAGATCTTCAGCATATGACATGGATGACGGTATGCACGAGATTGGAGGCCACGAAACATGACTTTGAGTTAGCTTTGAGGGTGGAGCTCAGTGCTTATGAGAAGGCCTTTGACAAGCCAGCTCTTGATATTCATGCCATGTACCCCTACTATAACTCTTCTGAAAAATATGTCCTTGGCAAGAATATTGGATTACTCCCCATTCCCAGCTTGGTCAACCGCATAATAAACCACACCATCCTCCCAAAGGGCGGTAACTATGATGCCATTCGAGGTCACGCCTGGAACATCATAGATTACATTATGAAGGGGGAGAAGTTTGATGCGGTTGATGTTATCATTCGGGAAATAGTCTCTTCCAAGAATGATCGAAACAAGCGCATCAATTATGCACCCTACATCATGGCTTTGATTGATTCCAAGATTCACTATTGCGGAGGACGTGGTGGGGTGCACAAGCTTTACAAGCCAAGACCGGAGCCTCCCATTCCCACTGCTGTTCGAGCTTGACAGACAGCAGATCCTGGAGCAGGCTCATCAGCAGCAGCAGCAGGGGTAGCAGCAGCAGCTTAGTCACAGGAGCCTGGCCAGCTCTCTCTCTCTCAGGTTTACTCTTCCATGCTTGAGGGGTTCTCCACCCTCAGCTCCAGGATGGACCGGGTTGATGCGCGACTGGACTCCATTGATAGCAGATTGACCTCGCTAGATGGTCGAGTTGCAGCTCTGGAGCGCCCTCCGTCGCCTCATCGCTACACTCGACGTCGTCTTCGCAGTGATCCACCTTCTCCTTCTCAGGACTAATCTCTTTTTGGTACTTGATGCCAAAGGGGGAGAAGTTAGTCAGTTGGACCTTTGGACTTTTGGACTTATGGGTTTATATCTACTTAATATTGTTGATGATATCGCTTGGGTGTAATGAACCTGTGAAATGAACTCGTTTTTATCTTTTGAACTTGTGGTTGTAATGAACCTTTATGGTCATGGATGCTTATGTCAGTATCTGTTGCTTAAATGTCAATTTACTTTCATATTTTGACATCTATTTGTCTTGTGAATCTTGTATAAAATGTTACATCTCTTATCTATGCACATGTTTAGGGGAGTTATCTCCTCTCTTGAACTTTAAAATGGAAATAGTTCTTATCATGCCAATACAAATATTATTGCAAAGAACTACTCTCATTTAAAAGTAAACATGGAATATACAACTTGTTGCCAAACAATTTGATATATTCAAAACTTTTATCTCACATATAACTTGGGTTGTCATCAATTACCAAAAAGGGGGAGATTGAAAGCATCTAGGCCCCTAAAAATGGCTTTGGTAATTAATGAAATTATGTGAATATGGGACTAACGTGTTTTATGAGCATGCAAAGGGTTAGTCCACTTATGAGCGACAAGATGCAAGCCAAAGGATATATATGAAGACTCAAATTGGCTCAAGACAAAAGTTTACTTAGCATAGGATCCCTTTTATTTTTACCGGTCTTTAGGTGAATGGTGGAAGACCGGATTATAGGGTAGATAATAGTACCATCAAGAGGGATCGTGGTTAGTAGCTTGAATACAAATTTTGTGCCATTTGGATCAACATTAGAAACTTGCATTCATCAAAAATTCATTTTAAAACTAAGTCTGTGCTCTGTCTGGAAGGGCGGTAGTACCGCGGTTTTGAACGTCGGAACTACCAGAGAGCGGTAGTTCCGCGCCCAGATGCGGCGAGCGGAAGATCCGTTTTTCGAGCGGATCCTTTTTTCCAGAGAGCAACCGCAGATGCACCTGAGCTCTTGCGGAAACGGAAGTACCGGTCACTTGAACGCCGGAACTACCGCACCGAGCGGTAGTACCGTATTATGGAGCGGTACTTCCGGAGCCCAGAAGATCTGGAGGATGACCGCAATGTTTTTCCCTGAGAGCAACCTTCGAATGAAGTCTGGATTTTCCTGGAGCGGAAGTACCGGCGATTTCAACGCCGGAACTACCGCTGTGAGCGGTAGTTCCGCTATTCTAAGCGGTACTTCCGGAGTTCGGAAGATCCGGTTTCAGAGCGGACGTCTTTTTCCAGAGAGCGCCAAATGTTTGGGACCTTTCGGATTTGGGTCAGAGCGGTAGTACCACGCCGACTTTGCGGAACTACCGGAGAGCGGTAGTACCGCAAGTTAAAACGGCGGTACTATTAATGCTTCTTTTATTTTTAAGGATGTTGCCTTGGTTAGTAAGCTGTAGTACAATTTACTTTCCGTTTCTCAGCTTACCGATGATGGTTTCGAGGTGAGCTTCAAGAAAATCAACTGCAAAATTCTTGATTCTTCGGGTAGTCCGGTTTGCGGGATTTCTCGTTTTGGGAGGATCTTTCGTGCTGATTTTTCTGAGTCTTCTGGTGATCCTCTCAGGTGTATAGTTGCTTCTGAGTCCCGCGACCTCTTTTTCTGGCATAGGAGACTTGGTCATATCGGATTTGACCATTTGACCCGAGTTAGCGGTCACGACCTCATTCGCGGTATGCCGAAGCTCAAAATGGTCAAAGACCTTGTTTGTGCTCCATGCCGGCACGGCAAGATGGTTGCCGCTTCTCACCCTCTGGTCACTGTGACCATGACCGATGCTGCCGGGACAATTGCTCCACATGGACACATCGGACCGGCTTGAGTGCGATGCACTGAGGAAGTGGTATGTTCTTGTCGTGGTCGATGACTATTCGAGGTTTTCTTGGGTGTTTTTCTTAGCCTCGAAGGATGAGACATTTTCACATTTCGAGGTCTTTCCATGAGGCTTTTCGTTGAGCTCCGGTGCCTTATGAGCGATCCATGATGACAATGGCACGGAGTTCAAGAATTCCTACTTTGAGAGTTTCGTGGTGAGACAGGTGTAGAGCACCAGTTCTCTTCTCCGCACATCCCACAACAAAATGGCGTTGTGGAGAGGAAGAACCGTACCTTGGTCGAGATGGTCAGGACGATGCTTAATGAGTACTCTACACCGCGGAAGTTTTGGGCTGAGGCTATAGCCACCACGTGCCATGTCTCAAATCGAGTCTTTCTTAGGGCACACTTGCACTGTACTTCTTATGAGTTGAGATACGGGCGAAAGCCCGGCGTCTCTCATTTTCGTGTGTTTGGTTGCAAGTGCTTTATTCTGAAGTCCGGGAACCTAGACAAGTTCGAGTCGCGTTCTTGTGATGGTATCTTTCTAGGTTACTCGCCTTCTTCGCGGGCTTATAGGGTTTGGAACTGCGAGTCTAGTAAAATGGTAGAGACATGTGAGGTAACTTTCGATGAGGCCAGTCCAGGGACTAGGCCCGGTATCTCAGGTTCTTTAAAGCAGTTCGAGCCCATCTTCGTGGATGATGAGGATGATGGAGATGAGGGTTGTCCACCCGATCCAGACCTTCGTCCACCCCTTGAGGTGCCGTCTTCCACCGCACCTCGAGGTGATCAGCCTCTGCCTTCCACTTCTTCTAGAGCAAGTGGCTCTGTTCCTACCTCTGCTGCTTATGAGGTAGAGGCCACTTCTTCATCTCATCTTGGACCTCCTAGACACATTCAGAAAACTCATCCTTCCAAGCAGATTATTGGAGATCTTTTCGAGCCTGTTACTCGCTCAAAATCTGGATTATCTCAATTCTGTCTCCATTCTGCTTTCGTTGCCTCCTTTGAGCCCAAAGATGTTTCTCATGCTTTATCTGATGAGTCTTGGGTCAATGCCATGCATGAGGAGCTAGAAAACTTCGAGAGGAACAAGGTCTGGTCACTTGTCGAGCCCCCGCGAGGTCACAATGTTATTGGGACTAAGTGGGTGTTCAAGAACAAGCAGAGCGAGGATGGAGTGGTTATTCGGAACAAGGCTAGACTGGTAGCTCAGGGGTTCTCCCAGGTTGAGGGTCTAGATTTGGAGGAGACTTTTGCCCCTGTAACTAGACTTGAAGCCATTAGAATCCTGCTTGCCTTTGCAGCTTCTAAGGGCTTCAAGCTTTACCAGATGGACGTCAAGAGTGCCTTTCTCAATGGCTTTTTAAGCTTCAAAAACCCCAAATACCCAAACCATGTCTTCAAGCTTTCCAATGCTTTGTATGGATTTAAGCAAGCCCCCCGAGCTTGGTATGAGAGGCTTAAGTCCTACTTGCTAAGTCATGGGTTTGAAATGGGTAAAGTAGACAAGACCTTGTTCATCCGCCGTCATGGCAATGACCTTCTGCTCGTCCAGATTTATGTGGATAACATCATCTTTGGCGGCTCTTCCCATACTCTGGTTTCACAGTTCTCGGATGTCATGAGCACCGAGTTTCAGATGAGTATGATGGGTGAGTTGACCTTCTTCCTTGGCTTCCAGATCAAGCAGACTCGGAAGGGTACATTTCTTCATCAGGGAAAGTACACTCGTGACCTCCTAAGACGCTTCGACATGAGTGATGGTAAGCCTGTGTCGACTCCCATGGCTTCTACACCTATCTTGACCTGATGAGGATGGCGAGCGCTTGATCGAAAGAGTATCATAGCATGATTGGTTCCTCTTGTACCTCATCGCCTCGAGACCGGACATACATTTTTACGTGTGTGCATGCGCTGTTTTCAGCTTCTCTCGCGTTTCTCACCGCAAAGCGGTGAAGCGCATCTTCGGTACCTCGAGCTACCATTGACTATGGTATCGGTACTCTTCCTCATCTGTCTTTCCTTGAGAGCCTTCTCGACGCAGAACTTATGGTTGTAGGATAGATAGGAAGAGCACTGCACTGCCAATTTATTGGCACTTCTCTTGTTTCTGGTCTTCAGGAAGCAATCCGGTGTTACCTGATCCACCGCGAGGCGAGTGCGTAGCCGCCGCCGATTCTTTGCGGCAGTGCTGGATGGCTTCGACCTGCGGGACTTTGGGTTGGTTATCGGCGATGTTCCACTCTTTTGTGATAACACTTCTGCGATTAACATTGCTAAGAACCCGGTGCAACTCTCCGGACCAAGCACATTGACATTCGCTTCCACTTCCTTAGAGACCATGTAGAAAAGGGCGATATAGTGCTCCAGTTTGTGGAGAGTGACCACCAGTTGGCTGACATCTTCACCAAGCCTTTGGATAGTTCGAGGTTTTTAGCTCTGCGGGGAGAGCTTGGGGTGGTTTGTCCTTATGGACTGTAGTGAGGGGGAGTTTGGTGCTTTACTGTTTTACCCTATATATTATGCTCTTATTCCTTGCTGTTGCATTGCATTTTGGGTGCATTGGGGTTAGTCCTCCTAGCATAGATTAGAGTGCTTCTCTTGTCTAGTTGCATAGACTTCTTACTCTTATCTTGTGCTTCCAGGATGCTTCTTATTAGCTGTGTCTTATCTCACTAGATCGAGGTCACTCACTTCTTGTAGGTTCTAGCGAGGGTTGGGCCACCCTCGGGTAGGCAGTGCGTGTTTGCTCTCTAGTGTGTGTGTTTCTGGTCAAGCTAATAGTCCTGAGTCATATGGGGTAGATGAGAGTCATGCGAGCCATAGTTGTCTCTATATCTTATCTATGCTTTAAGGACTGCACTTTCTTGTTTCCTTTCCCAGCTTCTCGATTTATTGCTTTGGTTCAGGGGGAGTTCATTTGGGAGCTTCTAGAGCTTAATATTGACATAGCTCAACTTGAACTAAAAGTTGCATCTCATGTTGAGGGGGAGTTGGATTTTCTTGCTTTTTAGCATTTCGCGTTGTAATATATCTATATTGAGCCTTGATTATTATCCTTTATGACATGCGTACAATGCTCTACACCTTGCCATGGCTTGTGCTTTATTTGCTAGATTTATCATGACTTCATATGTGTAGACTAGCTTTTGCCATGATAAGTGAATTAAAATTGATCTATTTGAATTAAAACTTGTCATGCTAGCACTTGAGTTTAGTCTTTCTTGAGCTATCCTTTTATGATTCATGCCATGTCAAATAGGCTTAGTTGAGCGTTGAATCTTTGTTGAGTCTTAGATTGAGCTATTTTCGTCTCTTGATGATGCATAAGTTAGTACAACTTGTTTAAAAGGCAAAATGATCTCTTTTGTGCGAAAAAACTGATTTCACCAATTCTTTCTCATGAGACGGCTTGCCATTGCACTAGGCATGAACTCAGGGGAAGTTTTGGATGACCTAGACTATCTTCTTAAGCTTCTTGCTTGGAGTAGTCGCATAAGGCTTGAGATCTAGCACATAACAAAAATTGGGTAGGAAACGACCATGAGCTTTAAAAAGACAATGGTTTATGTGTTCAAATTTGCTTAAGCTACAAAAAAAACCAAGTACTTAACCAACGTTTCAATCTTGAGTTTATAGCACTCTATTCGGACTCAATATTAGCTTCCTTGTTCCGCTTAGCTTATTGACATGGCCTGCATCATCCTTGGATATCTCTAGTTAGACTTTGCTTATTGATGACTTGACATGCTCATAAAATGCATTACATTTCAAATCGTCATCTATGTGCTCTAGCTAGGATATACATATCTTGTCATGATCTAGATAGTCTTTTATTGAGTTATGGCTGGGTGTAGTTGAGTATGGTCATTATGGATAATTCTCATGGCTCTACATGCTTAAAATAAACAAACTTCAGCCATATTCATCCATTGATATGTCATATTCTCTCTTTTGCAACCTTGATGTGTTTATTGCCAAAAGGGGGAGAAGGGTGGTAGAAAAAGCCATCTTGGGATTCTTGAGGAAAACTTGTTCTTTCTTTTGCTCCTTGTGTCGACATGGTCGATAGCTTCATTTTCTTCCTTTGGACCATGTTTGACTTCTTGCTCAAACTCAACTTCATGCTTTTTCTGCGTTTGTCAATATACTCATCGAGGGGGAGATTGAGAGACCATGTGGTCGTGACTCCTTGTGAATGATGAGTAATTGACAAAGGTTTAGGATAGTCGAGTTTGGATTGTGTGGTCGGACCATGTCATTGCGTGGTGCAACGGACTCGGTCGGACTTGGTCAAACTTGGTCGTATGGGATTAGGTTGCATATTCCGATGATTCGACGGGTTTGGACTTTGTCATGAGTAAGTATGATGTGCTTATGTTATTTACGCTTTCATGTATCGAGCGGTGCTATGTGACGTGTTTCTTGTCCGTGTGTGCGGGGCGTCGGCGGAGTCGTGGTGAGACACGAGGTGACCGGACTAGACACAGGGAGGTGTCGAGGTCAGAACGGTCGGATGTGTCAAAGACGGCGGAGATTCGATGTGGTTGCGAGTCGTGGACGACAAGGAGCGCGGAAGCTTTCCGGAAGGTGCACGAGGGGCGAATCGGTAAATTCGCAAGGCTGCACAAGCGCGAGCGGGCTCCGTTGGAGTTAGCGGGCGTAACGGGGTGGAGATCCGTTAGCCAAGCGCTATAAATAGGTGGAGGGGGCCGCATGCCTCCTCATGGCTTTGGGAGAGAGTTAGGGTTTGCTAGAGTCAAAAGAGGCTTTGTGAGTTTGTTTTGGCTTTAGGCTTTAGTGGTTGGAGAGTTGGTGTGGGTAGCAGGGAGTGTCTCCCACGATCATCTCCTCTCTCTGTGTGTGTTCCTCCCCCACCAAGCATGTAGTGTGGGTGTGTTCTTGAGTTGGGGAGAGGGAGAGGATGGATTGAGTGGCCTGTAATCATTCCTCTTGTATCAATCATGTATCTCCTTTCCTCTTTATCAATATGAGATGGTGGAGTTTGAGATTGATTCAGTTCTTGTCACTCTGTTCATTTTTCTCTTCGATGCTCCTCTCTGTTGAATTCTTGCCTTTTTAAGATTCTTGTTGTTTCTTGCTGGGAAGGCCCAAAATGGGTTGCTCTATGTTGGGATGATGGCTCAAGATCATTTGATCAAGTTCCCCAAGAGCAAACTTCGTTTAATCTCAGATTTGGGTTTTTGAGCCTCCCTGTTCTTCTTTTCCTCCTTCTAGGGTTTTATGCAAATCTTGATTCCTTTCACGAGATGGCATGAAACTTGGCTTGTAGAGTCCTAGGGCTATTGCCAATCTATCCTCAAAGTTTCATGACCAAAGGATCAAAGGTTGGGGAGTAATTTGATTTTTGGCTTGGGTCTTGCAAAATTTCAGATTTTTACCCATAATCTGAAATTCTTGCTTCTTGGTGTGATTTATTTGTTTCCCAAAGTCCCCTTGCTATTTAGTATGTTGTAGTAAGGCTTTGGTCCAAAAAGATTGAAAGAAAACCTTTGATTTAGCCAAAAATCCGAAGCTACTGTCGCCTGCTCTGTTTGCTGTTTTTCTCGAGAGGTACTACCGCTCCTGGAGAGGTACTACCGCTCGACCCAGCGGTACTACCACTTGCAGCCAGTCTTCTGCTGAATTTGTTTTTCTTGATTGCTCCTTTCTGGGTCTAGTTTTTCCTTGTCTCTGTGATTTCCTGTGAGGGCTTATTTTGTACCTTCATAGCTTCCATAGCTATTGGAGGAGAAGATACTCTTTGGGGGCGATTTTTAGAGATCGACATTCACCACTCCCCCTCTGTCGCCATTTCGGTCCAACAACTACTCTTGCCCAAGCACGCTTAACTTCGGAGTTCTGATGGGATCCAGTGATTTAGTGCTGGTATGATCGCATCCGACATGTCCCGCGTCCGCTTTCCCTCAACCCTCCGCCGGGACTTCAGGAGGTCACCATGCTTGTCTTTGCTCTCGCCAAACACGCTCTACACTGCGCGCAAAGCGCAAAACCGGAAAAAAAAAATAAAATAAACTAAAATATCATATAACATAATAAAATATAATAAAATGAGGGATGGGTGAAAACCGCAAAGGAATACGTACAATAAAATAAAATGAGGGATGCAACACGAGGACTTCCCAGGAGGTCACCCATCCTAGTACTACTCTCGCCCAAGCACGCTTAACTTCGGAGTTCTGATGGGATCCGGTGCTTTAGTGCTGGTATGATCGCATCCGACATGTCCCGCGTCCGCTTTCCCCTCAACTCCTCCCGCCCGGGACTTCCCGGGAGGTCACCCATCCTTGTCTTTGCTCTGCCAAGCACGCTCTACCTGCGTTGCAAACCGCAAAAATAAAATAAAATACAGCAAAATAAAGTAAAATATCACATAACACAAAAATACAATACAATGAGGATGGGTGAAAACCGCAAAGGAAAGCGTCTCAGTAAAAATAAAATGAGGATGCAACACGAGGACTTCCCAGGAGGTCACCCATCCTAGTACTACTCTCGCCCAAGCACGCTTAACCGGGGTTCGATGGGATCCGGTGCTTTAGTCTGGTATGATCGCATCAGACATGTCCGCGTCCGCTTTCCCCTCAACTCCTCCCTTGGGACTTCAGGAGGTCACCCATCCTGTCTTGCTCTCGCGCCAAGCACGCTCTACACGCTTGCAAAACCAAAAAATAAAATAAAATACAGCAAAATAAAGTAAAATATCACATAACACAACAAAATACAATACAATGAGGGATGGGTGAAAACCGCAAAGGAATACGTACCGTAAAAATAAAATGAGGCATGCAATACAAGGACTTCCCAGGAGGTCACCCATCCTAGTACTACTCTCGCCCAAGCACGCTTAACTTCGGAGTTCTGATGGGATCCGGTGCTTTAGTGCTGGTATGATCGCATCCGACATGTCCCGCGTCCGCTTTCCCCTCAACTCCTCCCGCCCGGGACTTCCCGGGAGGTCACCCATCCTTGTGCTGCTCTCGCCCAAGCACGCTCTACATGCGCTGCAAACCGCAAAAAAATAAAATAAAATAAAATAAAGTAAAATATCATATAACATAATAAAATATAACAAAATGAGGGATGGGTGAAAACCGCAAAAGAATACGTAAAATAAAATAAAATGAGGGATGCAACACGAGGACTTCCCAGGAGGTCACCCATCCTAGTACTACTCTCGCCCAAGCACGCTTAACTTCAAAGTTCTGATGGGATCCGGTGCTTTAGTGCTGGTATGATCGCATCCGACATGTTCGGCGTCCATTTTCCCCTCAACTCCTCCCGCCCGGGACTTCCCGGGAGGTCACCCATCCTTGTGCTGTTCTCGCCCAAGCACGCTCTACACGCGCTGCAAACCGTAAAAATAAAATAAAATAAAATAAAATAAAATATAACATAATAAAATATAATAAAATGAGGGATGGGTGAAAACCGCAAAGGAATACGTACAATAAAAAAATGAGGGATGCAACACGAGGACTTCCCAGGAGGTCACCCATCCTAGTACTACTCTCGCACAAGCACGCATAACTTCGGAGTTCTGATGGGATCTGGTGCTTTAGTGCTGGTATGATAGCATCCGACATGTCTTCCGTCCGCTTTCCCGTCAACTCCTCCCGCCCGGGACTTCCCGGAAGGTCACCCATCCTTGTGCTGCTTTTGCCAAGCACGCTCTACACGTGCTGCAATCCGAAAAACCGCAAAAAAATAAAATAAACTAAAGTAAAGTAAAATATCATATAACATAATAAAATATAATAAAATGAGGGATGGGTAAAAACCGCAAAGGAATACGTACAATAAAATAAAATGAGGGATGCAACACGAGGACTTCCCAGGAGGTCACCTATCCTAGAACTACCCTCGCCCAAGCACGCTTAACTTCGGAGTTCTGATTGGATCCGGTGCTTTAGTGCAGGTATGATCGCATCCGACATGTCCCGCGTCCGCTTGCCTCTCAACTCCTCCCGCCCGGGACTTCCCGGGAGGTCACCCATCCTTGTGCTGCTCTCGCCCAAGCACGCTTTACACGCGCTGCAAACCGCAAAAAATATAATAAATAAAATAAAGTAAAATATCATATAACATAACAAAATACAATAAAATGAGGGATGGGTGAAAACCGCAAAGCAATATGTACAATGAAATAAAATGAGGGATGCAACACGAGGACTTCCCGGAGGTCACCCATCCTACTACTACTCTCGCCCAAGCACGCTTAACCGGAGTTCGATGGGATCCGGTGCTTTAGTCTGGTATGATCGCATCAGACATGTCCGCGTCCGCTTTCCCTCAACTCCTCGCCTTGGGACTTCAGGAGGTCACACATCCTTGTGCTGCTCTTGCCCAAGCACGCTCTACACGCGCTGCAAACCGCAAAAAATAAAATAAAACACAGAAAAATAAAGTAAAATATCATATAACACAACAAAATACAATAAAATGAGGGATGGGTGAAGACCGCAAAAGAATACGCACAGTTTTAATAAAATGAGGATGCAACACGAGGACTTCCCGGAGGTCACCCATCCTAGTCTTGCTCTCGCCCAAGCACGCTTAACCGGAGTTCGATGGGATCCGGTGCTTTAGTCTTTGGTATGATCGCATCAGACATGTCCGCGTCCGCTTTCCCTCAATTCCTCCGCCGGGACTTCAGGAGGTCACCATCCTTGTCTTTCCTCTCGCCAAGCACGCTCTACCTGCACGCAAACCGCAAAAATAAAATAAAATACAGCAAAATAAAGTAAAATATCATATAACACAACAAAATACAATAAAATGAGGGATGCGTGAAAACCGCAAAGGAATACGTATAGTAAAAATAAAATGAGGGATGCATCACGAGGAATTCCCAGGAGGTCACCCATCCTAGTACTACTCTCGCCCAAGCACGTTTAACTTCGGAGTTCTGATGGGATCCGGTGCTTTAGTGTTGGTATGATCGCATCCGACATGTCCCGCGTCCGCTTTCCCCTCATCTCCTCCCGCCCGGGACTTCCCGGGAGGTCACCCGTCCTTGTGCTGCTCTCGACCAAGCATGCTCTACACGCGCTGCAAACCGCAAAAAATAAAATAAAATACAGCAAAATAAAGCAAAATGTCATATAACACAATAAAATACAATAAAATGAGGGATGTGTGAAAACCGCAAAGGAATACACGCAGTAAAAATAAAATGAGGGATGCAGCACAAGGACTTCCCAGGAGGTCACCCATCCTAGTACTACTCTGGCCCAAGCACGCTTAACTTCGGAGTTCTGATGGGATCCGGTGCTTTAGTGCTGATATGATCGCATCCGATATGTCCCGTGTCCGCTTTCCCCTCAACTCCTCCCGCCGGGACTTCAGAGGTCACCCATCCTTGTCTCCTCGCCAAGCATGCTCTACCTGCGCAAACCGCAAAAAATAAAATAAAATACAGCAAAATAAAGTAAAATATCATATAACACAACAAAATACAATAAAATGAGGATGGGTGAAAACGCAAAGGAATCGTCTGATAAAAATAAAATGAGGATGCAACACGAGGAATTCCCAGGAGGTCACCCATCCTAGTACTACTCTCGCCCAAGCACGCTTAACCGGGTTGATGGGATCCGGTGCTTTAGTGCAGGTATGATCGCATCAGAAATGTTCGCGTCCGCTTTCCCTCAACTCCTCCCGCGGGACTTCGGGAGGTCACCATCCTTGTCTTGCTCTCGCCCAAGCACGCTCTACACGCGCTGCAAACCGCAAAAAATAAAATAAAATACAGCAAAATAAAGTAAAATATCATATAACACAACAAAATACAATAAAATGAGAGATGTGTGAAAACCGCAAAGGAATACGTGCAGTAAAAATAAAATGAGGGATGCAGCACAAGGACTTCCCAAGAGGTCACCCATCCTAGTACTACTCTGGCCCAAGCACGCTTAACTTCGGAGTTCTGATGGGATCCGGTGCTTTAGTGCTGGTATGATCGCATCAGACATGTCCGCGTCAGCTTTCCCTCAACTCCTCCCGCCGGGACTTCAGGAGGTCACCCATCCTTGTCTTGCTCGCCCAAGCATGCTCTACCTGTACGCAAAGCCGCAAAAAAATAAAATAAAACACAGCAAAATAAAGTAAAATATCATATAACACAACAAAATATAATAAAATGAGGGATGGGTGAAAACCGCAAAGGAATACATGCAGTAAAAATAAAATGAGGGATGCAACACGAGGACTTCCCAGGAGGTCACCCATCCTAGTACTACTCTCGCCCAAGCACGCTTAACCCGGAGTTCGATGGGATCCGGTGCTTTAGTCTTTGGTATGATCGCATCAGACATGTCCGCGTCCGCTTTCCCTCAACTCCTCCGCGGGACTTCAGAGGTCACCATCCTTGTGCTCCTCTCGCCCAACACGCTCTACAGTTACTTGCAAACGCAAAAAATAAAATAAAATACAGCAAAATAAAGTAAAATATCATATAACACAACAAAATACAATAAAATGAGGGATGGGTGAAAACCGCAAAGGAATACGTCCAGTAAAAATAAAATGAGGGATGCAACACGAGGAATTCGGGAGGTCACCTATCCTAGTACTACTCGCCCAAACACGTTTAACCGGAGTTACGATGGGATCCGGTGCTTTAGTCATTTGGTATGATCGCATACGACATGTCTTGAGGTGCGTCGGATACCTTCATGACCCATGTCATGGTATGTGGAGATGAGTTGTGGCACATGAGCGGAGGGCGTAGCGCAAAATCGACCATGATCTGAGAACAACCCATCAACGAAGGACCAATGTGGGGAAGTCGTTAGATGCCGATTGGGAGTGTAATATCTGAAATGCGGTGAAATTGACCTCCTCTTTAAGCTGAGCTAGCGGTGAAAGTGCAGTGCGGAAAGAGTGATAAGGACATGTGTTCGTCCGAGCGTGATAACGCATCGGCGTGTATTAGTTTCGGGCTTGAACTCAATTTGGAAATCGAACCCAAATAGCTTACGGACCCAATGATGTTGAGGTATCGTGTTCAAGCGATCAGGAGGAACTTCAAGCTGTAGTGAGTGCATGCGGACAATGAATGGTTTGCCCCAAAGATAATGTCGCCAATGCGGCCAGACTTAACCAACCCGATGAGTTCGCGCTCATATGCGACGATTTGGCGTGATGCGGCAGAATCGCGGTGAAAAATGCAATGGGTTGAGATCCTTGATGAAGTACCGCACCTATGCCACTGCCGGACGCATCACATTCAACGATAAAAGGGGTTGTAAAATCAGGCAAAGCTAAGAAGGTTGGCTTACAAAGGGCCTCTTTCAATGCTAAGAACGCGTCGTGTGCTGCTTGAGACCAACTGAAACCCTCCTTGGTGAGTAACTGTGTGAGTGGTGCTGCTATGGCCCCAAAGTGACGTATGAATTTGCGATAATACCCAGCAAGACCTAGAAATCCCCTCAATTGACGGGGAGATTTAGGAGTCGACCTTCTTTGGATATCTGGACTTTGGATTGATCCATAGAGCGCCCTCTGCGGATATGACATGGCCCAAATATGGCCCGATGTAGTCCCAAAGGAACACTTTGATTGCTTAAGAAAAAATTGATCTTTGCCGAAGAAGAAAGCAGTGCGGACATGGCACAAGTGTTACGACCAAGGCGAGCTGAAAATTAAGATGTCGTCGAAAAGACCAACACAAATTTGCGAAGATATGGTTGAAGAATCGCATTCATAACCGCTGGAAGGTTGCGGGGCATTGGAAAGGCCAAAGGGTAAAACCAAATACTCAAAGTGACCATGATGTGTTGGAGCGGTCATGTGGATGTCATCAGGTGCATCGTATTTGGTGATAACACGATCGTAAATCAACTTGGTAAAATACTTGGCAAGTCTTAACTCATCGATAGTTCATCAACAATTGGAAGGAAACTTATCTTTGTGATTTGGCCATTCGGTGCGATAGTCCACACAAAGGCGCCATGAGTTATCCTTCTTTTTGACCAATATCACGTGAGACCTGAAGGGCGAAGTGCTGGACCGTATGATCCCTTGTGACATCATTTCCTTGCATTGTTTTCAATTTCGTCCTTATGATGATGGGGATAAGCGATGCAGTCTCACGCCACGGTTTGGACCGGGAGTAAATGAATGTGGTGGTCGCAATGGCGTTGGTGGCGGACGGATGGGTGCTGAAATATGTCTGAAAAGTCGGCGGGGTGGGTAACGATTTTAGTGGTCTCTGCGATTGTGAACAAGCGAGGAGCGAGGTTTGTGTGGAATGCCGAGGCGAACTTGCGCGCGTGATGCGAAAGCCATGGACAAATTGGAGAAATCCCAAAGAATTGGGCCTAATGTTCGCAACGGTGAACTCCGAATCACATCAAACCCTTGAAGTGATAATGCATAGCGTTGATGGTAAATTCTTGGGACCAATAGTAATTGGTAGCAGCTGGACAAGAACACAGGCGGGGTAACTTGTCACCATTAGCTCTGCAACTTGAATACCGTGCGAGTCTTGATGAGATAGGCGATAGTTGAGCGGTGCAAGGCTGATGAAATTGTCGTCGATCCGAATCCACCAAGGCGAGGCGGTGATCGTTAATGCGGATTATCGGTTGCATAGTGTTGGTTGAAGATCGATTAAGGCGTGTAGCGAAATCGGGGATTGTCATCTTCCTTATGATCTTGACAATATCATCCTCATCCAAGATTTCAATCAATACAAGCGCTTGCGATGGCCTCTTGTGAATTGTTCATCACAATTAAAGCACAAGCCTTTCTATCTCACGATCGCCATCTCAGAAGGTGTAAGGCGTCTGAGCAGCGTTGAGAAGAAGGCTGCTCTGTTGTCGGCCGTGTGGATGGGACCTCGGTGGTTTTGACAAAAGTGGAACCATGCGTTGTTGGCGAAAACCTTCTGCTGAGAAGCTGTGGGTTAGAATATGGCTGCACTGGGAATCAAGCCCGGTGTATAAGAGCTTGTAGTGTCTCTCTCTTGCTTTAGCGGAGTAGCGGTGTCCAAGAAGATGGGTTTTGTAGTTCCGTCGGACTTAATAAGCTCTCCCGGGCCGGCTAAGAATAATCCACTTCATGCTCGGTGAAAGATTGTCGTGTGGCACAAAACTCTGTAAAAATCTGGCGTATGCTTCCACGGACCTGTTTGCGAAGGAGAAGCGAGTTCGACCGGATTGGAGCGAAAGGTGGACCAAATCGCGGTTCTGAGCAATTACGGAACCTAGGCCAAGATGGAATACCCGGTTCGCTCCAATTTGTGATACCATTCTTTGAGCTATACTGTCATGTGATAAGTTGCCAACCATACTTTCTCCTCTTCGAGTGCGATGTCCCGAAAGAAGCGTCGCGGCGAGGCAGCCACTCCAAGGATCGGAGGAACCATCAAGCAGAGGAAAATCCACTTTGTAGAATCTACGGAGGTGCCGCCATGGTTTGCTCGATCGAAGGATTGCGTGGCGCGATTATTGAATAGGTATCTTTGGCGGCGATGTGGGCGTCCTTCCATAGCAAGAACCGCCGCCTCAAGATTGGCATGGCGTTGCACGATCATCTTGTCTCTTCAAGATCTTTCCAGGATCTCCTTGAGTTCGCAATTTCCGTCTTGAGATCATCGGGAGCCATGGAGGCGATACCAATCATTATGTATCTTGTCTCTAGGTCGGAGATAGTAGGGATGGCCAGGGCTGGGATCTGTGGCCGCTTCGCGGAGACCTCTGGATCCGCCGTGGTTGCCGCTGAACGAGAACAGGGTTTGGGAGAAGAGATACTTTATTTCTTAGCGCCTCTTCGCTCAAGCGCGGGGAGTATATATCTCTTCTGACTCCTGTTTTCATAAGACTCAGGCTCCTAAGCGACTACGAAGGAAATCGGCTCGAGCAGGACTTCCTAACTGAAGACTTAAGGACTTCAAGCCGAAGAGGCGCTCACGAGGATTGGTGGCTTGGTTGTTTGGGCGCTGCCATAATGCCTTCCCAATACGAGTCAGTAACACAATACTGTTGGATTAACTTTAGCGATGTGGCGTGAATCCATTAAGCATAACATTGGGTGCATTTTGAAAACTTTCTAGAATTGATGCATGCTGAATTTAATGTTTCTGACCAATGGCTATCAACTTTGATCTTCATTCTCTCTGTGAAAAGAATATCGGCGGCACTCTTTAATGGTACATCTCCTTCCTCTTGAGAAATGTTTGGAGATGTAGATATTCGATCATGATACAATATATCATCAGCCCACAATTTTGTATTCTGAGAGAATAGAATATGAATGCATTTTGTGATAAAAACTTGCCTTTCGATCAGCTACTTGATCTTTGAAATTGAGCAGATGGAAGCAAAATATAACACTGCTGCGACTTCAATTCATAAGGTGACTGAATGATCGATCGATTGCGATCATAGCTTCTTTGGAAACATCATTTGACAAAAATGCTCTAAGAAATTAAATTTCTCAAGGTTAGTGTCTGAAGCGTGTTGGTGGTGAAGCTTATAGATCTACATATATAAACCATGGGCGCAAGTGGATCACAGTTCATAAATGGGAGGATAAGTCATATGCTTAAATAAAGAAAGAGTATTTTGCAGTGAGCCTCACAAATCAGGCGATTAGTTCATGCGAGAGCGGGAAAAATCATAAAATGCCCAAATTTCTCTCATTAAAAAGGAGGACGGGGTCTTTATTTGAACATTGAAGTTTTGAGCTCTCAAATTCATTCCCAAAGTTAACTTTCTAAGTACCATACTTACTTTAAGCGTAATGTAATGACAACATTGTCTATGCATAATCATGTGTGGGTAAAGAACATAACGAACCAACAAATCTCAAAGTTCGCGAGTTACCTTCATCGTGGTTTTCATCACACGAAGCGATCCTTCATATACAGGAAGCGATATGATTTGATCTCCCGAGAATGCGACCTAAACAAAAATAAAAATGCAAAAAAATCAGGAATAATGGTACACCTCAATTACCTCAGAAGCTTAGAACTATTTGCAAAAAGAAGGCGAGGTTGTACATTGGGTCATTAACTCGAAAAGCTACGAGCCTATGACAAGAAAGGATTGATATAAGGAAGCATAATAAAGAAACCACCTGAGCGAATGGTTAAAAATCCGATGCGATTTACGATGGCGCCGGCGAGGCAGGTAGCCTTTGCGTTTGTTAGAAAAGCTTTGTGAAATGAAAGCCAATTAGTAATGCAAACATGACATATCTTGATATCCTAAGAGGAGGTGATTGCATATCAACATGAATTGAGTTGTATGATTACATTTGTTTGAAGAATTGCAGCTCTTACGGGCTCCCCAAACCACAGCCCTAGTGAGTTCATAGATGGCGGTGTGCTCTGATAAGTGAAAAGACAACCTTTGAATACCAAAACTATGACATTATAGATGAAATATCAGCGGCATCTTCACTTGGAAGAAAGCACTTGGTCTTGGTGTAACAATACAAAAACAACACTCGGTTATTGCTATGATCGCATAATAATCGAATGAATTCCACCATTCCTCTGAGTCTACTAATTCACTCTGCAATTTAAGAAAAAACATAAACAAGAGAAATCACTCTGAGTATATTTGTCATTCCTTTCTTAATTTAGTGACATCATAATTCGAAAAGCTTTTTCAAACATTCCACCTATAACCATCCATCTCAACCTAGGAGCATGCATAAAATCAGAACTAACACAAGCACAACCCCAATTATACGGTATTAGTTTCGCTCTTACCAATTAAATGCCTTAGTGCGATAAAACACATTGCAATCGTTGACTAAAGCACGATTAATTCGAGAAGCTGGAAGCCGGAAAAACATGCAAGCAACCGTCGATCTCACCCACGGATCACGGATAGAAGCACCAAATACGACAAATTTGAGACACCTTAACCCAAGCGGCCAATCCACAGCAGATTTGAGAACAAATGGTAATCGCGGAGCATTTAAACGACAGCGAAATGCCCTTGCCCGCCGGTCGAAGCGCAACATTTTGCTGCATCCGAGCCCCAAAGCGACCATAAAAAAATCGAACGAAAAAACAACCACGCATACTTCTCCAAATTCGAAAGCACCCGCTATTTACGGTTAACCCCGTAAACCATCGCGCGCCCAATCTAGCAAGCAGAACGGCCCGAGGTCACCACGTCCGATCAACGGAGGCGCGTGCGAGGATCATCGATGAGGCGGGGAGGCGGCGCGCGAGCGAGAGAGGGGGAGGAGAGTGGCGGCGGCGGAGGTGGGAGGGCGAGGCAAGGTGGAGCGAAGGGTGGGGAGAAAGGCGGCGGCGGAGCGGAGGGTGGCGGGAGTAAGCGGCAGCGGCGGAGCGGAGGGGTGGGGAGGAGGAGGCGGAGGCGGGAGGAGGCGGCGGCGGCGCCGTGGTGGGAGGAGGCGGGTAGATCGGCGGAGGCAGCCGGCGGGGGGAGGCGGCGGGGAGAGGCGAGTGGGGAGGCGGGAGAAATCGGCGGAGGAGGGGTATCGCCTTGATTCGGGGAGCGGAGGAGAGAGCGGCGCGAGTCGGCGGGCGCGGGGTGGAGAAGTGCTGCAGATCCATTGAAGGATGACCGTCGGATATGGTTGGGTAAGGAGAGAATAGAGAAGAGTTAATCTGATGCGGACGTTTTTATGATGGTGTAATTATGGGTGCATATTGTGGTGTGGGCGTAGTTAAGGTCATGGTGTGGGCGGTAATTGTTGGGTGGATGTAAAATAATTTGAGCTGGTGGATTATTAGTTTAGATGAGGATGCAACATGAGGACTTCCGGAGGTCACCCATCCTACTAGTACTCTCTCCCAAGCACGCTTAACCGGAGTTCGATGGGATCGGTGCTTTAGTGCTGGTATGATCGCATCAGACATGTCCGCGTCAGCTTTCCCCTCAACTCCTCCGCTTGGGACTTCAGGAGGTCACCCATCCTCTGCTCCTCTCGCTTGAAACACGCTCTACCGTCTTTATAAGCATAAAACGCAAAAAATAAAATAAAGTAAAATATCATATAACATAATAAAATATAATAAAGTGAGGATGGGTGAAAACCGCAAAGGAATCGTACAATAAAATAAAATGAGGATGCAACACGAGGACTTCCGGAGGTCACCCATCCTAGTACTACTCTCGCCCAAGCACGCTTAACCGGAGTTACGATGGGATCGGTGCTTTAGTGCTGGTATGATCGCATCAGACATGTCCGCGTCGCTTTCCCTCAACTCCTCCGCTTGGGACTTCAGGGAGGTCACCCATCATACTGCTCCTCTCTTGAACACGCCCTACCTGTTTGCAAGCATAAAACCATAAAAAATAAAATAAAGTAAAATAAAGTAAAATATCATATAACATAATAAAATATAATAAAATGAGGATGGGTGAAAACCGCATAAAGGAATACGTACAATAAAATAAAATGAGGATGCAACACGAGGACTTCCGGAGGTCACCCATCCTAGTACTACTCGCCCAAGCACGCTTAACCGGAGTTCGATGGCATCCGGTGCTTTAGTGCTGGTATGATCGCATCCGACATGTCCGCGTCCGCTTTCCCCTCAACTCCTCATAAAACCGCAAAATAAAAATAAAATAAAGTAAAATATCATATAACATAATAAAATATAATAAAATGAGGATGGGGACTTCATGCAACACGAGGTCACCCATCCATCTGCTCCTCTCGCGCAAACACGCTCTACACTTTCCTCAACTCCTCAGAGACTTCAAGGAGGTCACCCATCCTTCTGCTCTCTACTTGCTGATCCGGTGCTTGCAAACTTCGCAGGAGTCACCCATCCTACTGCTCCTCTAAAGCGCTCTACCTTGTTGCAAAGCATGCAAAAAAAATAAAATAAAGTAAAATATCATATAACATAATAAAATATAATAAAATGAGGATGGGTGAAAACCGCAAAGGAATCACGTACAATAAAATAAAATGAGGATGCAACACGAGGACTTCGGAGGTCAC
Organism: Dendrocalamus sinicus; assembly: GCA_036346575.1. Taxonomy (NCBI): domain Eukaryota; kingdom Viridiplantae; phylum Streptophyta; class Magnoliopsida; order Poales; family Poaceae; genus Dendrocalamus; species Dendrocalamus sinicus. The sequence continues at coordinate 165,908 of JAYEVI010000236.1, forward strand.
CCATCCTAGTACTACTCTCGCCCAAGCACGTTTAACCAGAGTCTGATGGGATCCGGTGCTTTAGTCTTTGGTATGATCGCATCCGATATGTCCGCGTCAGCTTTCCCCTCAACTCCTCGCGCGGGACTTCAGGAGGTCACCCATCATACTGCTCCTCTACTTGAAACACTCTCCACCTTGGCGCAAGCATAAAACATAAAAAATAAAATAAAGTAAAATAAAGTAAAAATATCATATAACATAATAAAATATAATAAAATGAGGATGGGTGAAAACCGCAAAAGAATCGTACAATAAAATAAAATGAGGCATGCAACACGAGGACTTCCCGGAGGTCACCCATCCTAGTACTACTCGCCCAAGCACGCTTAACCGGAGTTACGATGGGATCGGTGCTTTAGTGCTGGTATGATCGCATCAGACATGTCCGCGTCAGCTTTCCCCTCAACTCCTCCTTGGGACTTCAGGAGAGTCACCCATCATACGCTCCTCTCTCGAAACACGCTCTACCTGTGCAAACGCAAAACCATAAAAAATAAAATAAAGTAAAATATCATATAACATAATAAAATATAATAAAATGAGGATGGGTGAAAACCGCAAAGGAATCGTACAATAAAATAAAATGAGGATGCAACACGAGGACTTCCCGGAGGTCACCATCGTAGTACTACTCTCGCCCAAGCACGCTTAACCGGAGTTCGATGGGATCCGGTGCTTTAGTCTTTGGTATGATCGCATCAGACATGTCCGCGTCAGCTTTCCCTCAACTCCTCCTTGGGACTTCGGAGAGTCACCCATCATCTGCTCCTCTGCTTGAAACACGCTCTACACAGCTGCAAGCGCAAAACCATAAAAATAAAATAAAGTAAAATATCATATAACATAATAAAATATAATAAAATGAGGATGGGTGAAAACGCAAAGGAATACGTACAATAAAATAAAATGAGGATGCAACACGAGGACTTCCCGGAGTCACCCATCCTAGTACTACTCTCGCCCAAGCACGCTTAACCGGAGTTGATGGGATCCGGTGCTTTAGTGCGGTATGATCGCATCCGACATGTCCGCGTCAGCTTTCCCTCAACTCCTCCCTTGGGACTTCAGGAGGTCACCCATCATACGCTCCTCTGCTTGAAACACGCTCTACCTTGTTGCAAGCGCAAAACCATAAAAAATAATATAAAGTAAAATAAAGTAAAATATCATATAACATAATAAAATATAATAAAATGAGGATGGGTGAAAACCGCAAAGGAATCGTACAATAAAATAAAATGAGGATGCAACACGAGGACTTCGGAGGTCACCCATCCTAGTACTACTCGCCCAAGCACGCTTAACCGGAGTTCGATGGGATCCGGTGCTTTAGTCTTTGGTATGATCGCATCAGACATGTTCGCGTCAGCTTTCCCTCAACTCCTCCATGGGACTTCAGGGAGGTCACCATCCTCTGCTCCTCTCGCTTGAAACACGCTCTACCTGCATTGCAAGGCATAAAATCATAAAAAATAAAATAAAGTAAAATATCATATTACATAATAAAATATAATAAAATGAGGATGGGTGAAAACCGCAAAGGAATACGTACAATAAAATAAAATGAGGATGCAACACGAGGACTTCCTAGGAGGTCACCCATCCTAGTACTACTCGCCCAAGCACGCTTAACCGGAGTTACGATGGGATCCGGTGCTTGATCTTTGTACGATCGCATCAGACTTGTCCGCGTCGCTTTCCCTCAACTCCTCACTTGGGACTTCGGAGGTCACCCATCCTACTGCTCCTCTCGCGAAACACGCTCTACCTGCATTTGCAAGCGCAAAACCACAAAAAATAAAATAAAGTAAAATATCATATAACATAATAAAATATAATAAAATGAGGATGGGTGAAAACCGCAAAGGAATCGTACAATAAAATAAAATAAGGGATGCAACATGAGATTTCCCAGAAGGTCACCCATCCTAGTACTACTCTCGCCCAAGCACACTTAACCGGAGTTACGATGGGATCCGATGCTTTAGTCTTTGGTATGATCGCATCCGACTTGTCCGCGTCAGCTTTCCCCTCAACTCCTCCCTTGGGACTTCAGGAGGTCACCATCATACTGCTCCTCTCGCTTGAAACACGCTCTACCATGTTGCAAGCGCATAAAACCGCATAAAAAATAAAATAAAGTAAAATATCATATAACATAATAAAATATAATAAAATGAGGATGGGTGAAAACCGCAAAGGAATCGTACAAGAAAATAAAATGAGGATGCAACACGAGGACTTCCCGGAGGTCACCCATCCTAGTACTACTCTCGCCCAAGCACGCTTAACCGGGTTCGATGGAATCCGGTGCTTTAGTGCTGGTATGATCGCATCAGACATGTGCGCGTCAGCTTTCCCTCAACTCCTCCGCCGGGACTTCGGAGGTCACCCATCCTACTGCTCCTCTCGCTTGAAACACGCTCTACCTTGTTGCAAGCGCAAAACGCATAAAAATAAAATAAAGTAAAATATCATATAACATAATAAAATATAATAAAATGAGGATGGGTGAAAACCATACAGGAATCGTACAATAAAATAAAATGAGGATGCAACACGAGGACTTCCCGGAGGTCACCCATCCTAGTACTACTCTCGCCCAAGCAGCTTAACCGGAGTTACGATGGGATCCGGTGCTTTAGTCTGGTATGATCGCATCAGACATGTCCGCGTCCGCTTTCCCTCAACTCCTCCGCGGGACTTCCGGAGTCACCATCATACTGCTCCTCTCGCATGAAACACGCTCTACCAGCTTTGCAAACGCAAAACCATAAAAAATAAAATAAAGTAAAATATCATATAACATAATAAAATATAATAAAATGAGGATGGGTGAAAACCGCAAAGGAATCGTACAACAAAATAAAACTAGTATAGTACCGTGCTAGCGCTACAGCGGCATTCGAGGATGCACATGAAAACAACCAAATGGCGATATTTTTTCATAGTTTAAGTTTCACGCAATTGTATATCACCATGTAGTATACAATACTTGTAACATAAACCCATTAATTTGTGCCTTCTGTCGTCAACAAATTGAAGACCTTAGAGAGCATGGATGAGTACAAGACCCAAAAGTGACCAACATATGAAAAGTAGAGTGCTCGTGCTAGCATCTACGGTAAAATACAAAAGAAGATAAAATTTGTAAAAAATAAAACAAACAATCAGATTCATTAAGATTCCGTCTCATATATTGTATAACCAAATATTTTTGTCACAAAATGAATGTCACATAAATACGTGGCCGGTGGAACCACCCAACACGCAATGCTCAAAGCCTCGACCGATTCTCGGTCTTGCGGCAGCTTGCGAGACCATACGATCGATAGTGTGCGGTGCTAGCATCTCGGTAAAATACAAAACAAGATAAAATTTGTAAAAATAAAGCGAACAATCAGATTCATTAATATTTTTAATAGAACATCATTGTTGTCGAGATTCAAATTCTATGAAGCATTTGGATGGGAAATATAACGAATCATGACAAAGTTAATACTGGACAAGACATCATAAAACATTTAATTATACTACAATGGTATAACCTTTTTATACTACAACGAGTATAGCAGAAAAGGCAAATCCAACAAAGCATTTAACTTTGTTCTATACTATATTGAAAAACACCTTTGCTTTGCACGAATGTTTCTGTGAGAATTCATAAAGATAATCTTAATAGCCAATTCTTGCAATATTTAAATGAGATATTTGTTAGTGACCCAAGATTACATATCACATTAAAGGTTTATTACGGATATAACACATCGGTTCCACTACACATCCATATGCGCCATACGAGAATCACATAGAGCGACAAAATATTTACGGATATATCATTAAATACCATATATACATTAGAGCATCACCAATCGTATCACCGCATGATCTTAAGTTTTCACATAAATAGTTTATCGAACGAGAATTACACAACACCAAGTTCTAATGATTCTAGACAAAATAATAAAGTGTGAATGATAGTAATTACGGATAATTGGACCCTCGAGGCCCCACCAACTTCTTCCACGCGCGAGAGGTGGCATGGAAGGCACGCTGCGGGTGTACGGCTGATCGCTTCTTGCGCTTCCGGCAATCATCGCCCACATTGGCTTCATGGAGTGCGCTGGACCTCACGGCTAGTGCGATGGCGGACCGGGAAAAAATTGGAGGTAGGGCGAAGTTTAATAGCGGATCGAGAAAAAATCTAGGTAAATTTGAAGTCGGAGCGTGAAATAAGCGATAGTACCTAAAAGCAAAATAATCCATGATCAAACTATATTGCAATCACACTAATAAAAGTATGTGATCTGAAATTGAAATAACAACTACAATTCGCATGTTAACATATGTAGACAATGGAAGAACAATGAAAAATACCTTACTAATGAAGCTTAATCCACAATTGTAGATGGCGATAAAAAAGCGACACATCAATTGTGACTAATAGATAAATCGGTAGTTTCACAATTCGATAATACAATATAAAAGATGCTATAAAAAGAAGACAAAAATATACGATAAATAACTAAATGCGTCTAGGAGAGCGAGGCATTTTCATTCTTGAGCTTTCATGTCTTGAAATCGTTTATTGATTTTTTCACGATCAAGTCCTTTGAATATCTCTCGCTCGATATAGCACACCATCAAGTGAAGAAGAGTAAAATACAATAACGATTATAAGTTTTGAGAGACTTTAAAGGGCTCTAGCATGCAAGTATCCCGAGCACTTGCAAGCCATCACATCGGAGATTTTGAGGCAAGCACAAGTTCACAGAAAATGACCTCGGCACCATATGCGCGCACACATTAAATTACCAAGAAGGGTATTAACATCTAATTGAACTGTCTTTACATATGAGAAATTAAGCATCGAGAGCACTCGGACACGAGCACTGCCATGTGCCATCACATCTAAGTTGGAACACATGTATGGCAAATTATGCCCGACTGCAGCATAGCGCAACCCACTCGGCCGATTAGTACATGGTTAGCCTATAAGCTCGAAAACTACGAGAGATAGCTCGTGTCTACTCTCTACAAGGTTGAACTATGAAATAATCCATTAGGCGATGAGCAGCAAAACTCTGCGATTGGCTCTCAGAAGGTAACTTTTCTCCTACAAACCACGTGATCGGGTTTGCTCAAGTGATTCTTGTGCCAATCTTAGGTTCTCAAACATCACCAAGGGTGTGCGCAAACACAAAGAATAGGATGCAATTACCTCTTTCATCGATAAAAGAATGAACCCAAGCTTCTCGGACAGTTGATGCCATTTGGGATCAATATTCACGAGAAAAGTCGGATATTCCAGGCTTTCAAATGTGCCTCAATTAGCCTTAGGAGAAGCGCAAAGTAGCCTGCTGAGAGAGAGAGAGAGAGAGACATACAAAGAATATTAGTTTGCTAAGTAGATGGATTTAATGAATCATATTGGTTTCGTCCATAAGTATCACAACAGTTGAGTAAATGCCTTTATTACTTGTTAGTCCTATATGATGAAAAGAACTAAAGGGGAGCAAAAATGATTAGATACAAGAGGATCCTCCTCCTTAGGAATTTAGGGAAAGTAAAAACACTTTGTCTATATGGAGATATATACAAAATTACTAAATTAGATTTACATCAGACAAGCTGAAAGAGTTCATTATGGATTATCAGTTTAAATTCATTCCCACCTACATCCTTCTTTGCAAACATAGTTGATTGATTACTTGAGTTCAATAGATGAGCAGAAAAACTGCGAGGTAAGTGCATATTAATGTGGTTATTCATACACCACTTAAAAGAGTTAAAAATAAGCAGAACCTACGCATTAACCATATCTTGTATGACATCACTTTGTCCTTGGCATTTGTTTACGCAAATGCATCCTATAAAATACATAGATTAAAGTGAGACTTTTATAGCCTAGAAGTAGATCTTCTGCACATCTTTACGTATTATAACGAACCAGTGATTAATTCTGATTAACCAAGATCTCAAATAGATATCACTATATATTGCTTAGATTAGTGGAGTAATGATTATATGGATAATGATGTTCGTAGCTTGTGCCTATTCAATTCAAAATCAAAGGAAAGCAATCAAGCATACATGCAAATTTCAAAAGAGACTGGCATCATTCAATTTAAAATCAAGCGAGAAAAAGCGGCGATCGTGACAAAAATAGAATTATCGTGGATGAGAAAAGATATGAAGCTTGTGCCACTTTCAACGGAAATTTCTTACCATCAACAATCTTTTGTCCTCATTGGTATTGTATAAACTACTCTCTTTTCGATGTGTCATCCTCACCAAATGTACAAACATAAACAAGATCTCTATAGTTTTTCTTAAAACACTGCATAGGAAATATATTTACAGTAGAAGCGAAATAACACATATCAAAGCATCATTAATATGCATTCTGGTGATAAGTTAAAAGAATGTGCCTCGAAAACATCAATCCGTATTCAACACATATCACGAATCCAATTATCAGCGGTTGTAAACTCGTAATTCCACAAACACGATTACTACCAAATTGATAATGACCACAAATGTTGGAAAAAGCAGAATCTCTTATGAAGATAAATATCATTACAACCAAAGTATGTATGGAACTATCTGAACTTGAATCAACAATAAAACTAATGGACACATGAAATATCTTTTCACAAATTAGTTTTGTCCATTTGTCACTATATTCAAGGCAATAAATATATCGGGCAATATGTTATGTATCTTGTCTCTAGGTCGGAGATAGTAGGGATGGCCAGGGCTGGGATCGACGGCCGCTTCCGTGGAGACCTCTGGATCGCCGTGGTTGCCGCTGAACAGAACTTAGGGTTTGGGAGAAGAGATACTTTAGTTCTTAAGCGCCTCTTCGCTCAAGCGCGAGGAGGTATATATACTCTTCTGCTCCCTGTTTTCATAAGACTCAGACTCCTAGCGACTACGAAAGAAATCGGCTCGAGCAGGACTTCCCTAACTGAAGACTTAAGGACTTCAAGCCGAGCGAGGCGCTGCGAGGATTGGTGGCTTGGCTGTTTGGGCGCTGCCATAATGCCTTCCCAATCGAGTCAGTAACATTTCCCCCTCACGAGAAGCGGCTCGTCCTCGAGTGAAAGTTGAATCTTGTTGCTTGAATGTAGCGGCATCCGGGAAGCTTGGACGGTGGTTGGCCCATCCATTGTACGGGACCTCCATTGTCCTTTAAATAGCGTGATCGAACAATAGCGGCCGGCGCGGGAGAACTCGGGCATGAAGGATGTCGGGCAATGGTGGAGGAGTAGTCGGTGGAGTCATTGTATTTCTTGAGAAAGACCACGTGGAAGACATTGTGAATCTGACGATCGCGGGAAGTTGTAGTTTGTAAGCCACTGCGCTCACGCGACCAATGATTTAGTACGGTCCATAAAATTTGGGTGATAGTTTGGAAAACTTTGTTGTGATCCCCACGACTTGGCGATGATGTAACGAAGCGGCACCCAGCAGCCAACGCGAATTCAACTACGATCTTTGTTGATCATAGACTTCCTTCATACGTTCTTTGTGCGTGTAGCAGTGATCGCGAATCTCAAGTAAAACTTCGTCTGTGTCGCGTAACATGTCCTCCGCGAGACACAGGATGAGCACACTGGAAGGAGAAGCGATCTTGGAGGATCGCCCATATACCACTGGAAAGGAGTACATTTTAGCGCGAATGAAATGGCGTGTTATAACGAGTTCTGCCCAAGGAAGCCATTTGATCCATTGGCGAGTCGGTCACCACTTAGGCAGCGAAGATACATTTCAATTGTGCGATTGGTGACCTCACTTTGGCCGTCGCTTGAGGTGAAATGCGGATGTCATATCGGTGAGACTCGACCAATCGAAGAGCTCTTTCGAGTTGCTTGTGAAGATTGTGTCCCTATCACTTACAATTGACTGCGGGAATCCATGGAGTCGAACAATAGCCTCAAAGAAGGCATGGGCGACTGATTGTGCTGTGTAAGGGTGTGCTAGTGGTACAAAATGGGCGTATTTAGAGAATCTGTCCACCACTGTCAATACTACTGATTTCCCTTGTATACGTGGAAATCCGTCAATGAAATCCATAGTAATATGCGACCAGATCTGTGTCGAAAGTGGTAAAGGCTGTAACAGACCTGCAGGATGTAAGTGCTCCCCTTTATTGCGTTGGCGGGCGTCGCGACAATTAACATGGTCTTGGATAAATTTGTTTGAGGTGGGGTATGTAGAAATCCTTGCGAATACGGTGCGGTGTTTTACGGATACCTTCATGACCCATGTCATGGTATGTGGAGATGAGTTGTGGCACATGAGCGGAGGGCGTGGCGCGAAAATGCGACCATGATCAGGAACAACCCATCAACGAAGGACCAATGTGGGGGAGGTCGTTAGATGCGGATTGGGAGTGTAATATCTGAAATGCCGGTGAGAATTGACCTCCTCTTTAAGCTGAGCTAGCAGGTGAAAGTCTGGTGCGGAAAGAGCTGATAAGGACATGTGTTCGTCCCGGCGTGATAACGCATCAGCGACTGTATTGGTTTTCCCAGGCTTGAACTCAATTTGGAAATCGAACCCAAATAGCTTACTGGCCCAATGATGTTGAGGTATCGTGTTCAAGCTGATCAGGAGGAACTTCAAGCTGTAGTAGTGCATGCGGACAATGAATGGTTTGCCCCAAAGATAATGTCGCCAATGCCGAACTGACTTAACCAACCCGATGAGTTCGCGCTCATATGCAGCCAGTTTGGCGTGATGCGCTGGAATCGCCCGGCTGAAAAATGCAATGGGTTGAGATCCTTGATGAAGTACCGCACCTATGCCACTGCCGGACGCATCACATTCAACGATAAAAGGGGTTGTAAAATCAGGCAAAGCTAAGAAGGTTGGCTTACAAAGGGCCTCTTTCAATGCTAAGAACGCGTCGTGTGCTGCTTGAGACCAACTGAAACCCTCCTTGGTGAGTAACTGTGTGAGTGGTGCTGCTATGGCCCCAAAGTGACGTATGAATTTGCGATAATACCCAGCAAGACCTAGAAATCCCCTCAATTGATGGGGAGATTTAGGAGTCGACCCTTCTTTGGATATCACGGACTTTGGATTGATCCATAGAGGCGCCCTCTGCGGATATGACATGGCCCAAATATGAAGCGATGTAGTCCCAAAGGAACACTTTGATTGCTTAGAAAAAATTGATCTTTGAAGAAGAAGAAAGCAGTGCGGACATGGCACAAGTGTTACGACCAAGGCGAGCTAAAAATTAAGATGTCGTCGAAAAGACCAACACAAATTTGCGAAGATATGGTTGAAGAATCGCATTCATAACCGCTGGAAGGTTCGGGGGCATTGGAAAGGCCAAAGGTAAAACCAAATACTCAAAGTGACCATGATGTGTTGAGCAGCGGTCATGTGGATGTCATCACGGGTGCATCGTATTTGGTGATAACGATCGTAAATCAACGGTAAAATACTTGGCAAGTCTTAACTCATCGATAGTTCATCAACAATTGGAAGAAACTTATCTTTGTGAGTTTGGCCATTCGATGCGATAGTCCACACAAAGGCGCCATGAGTTATCCTTCTTTTGACCAATATCACCGTGGCCCGAAGGCGAAGTGCTGGACCGTATGATCCTTGTGACATCATTTCCTTGCATTGTTTTCAATTTCGTCCTTATGATGATGGGGATAGCGATGCGGTCTCACGCCACACGGTTTGGACCGGGAGTAAATGAATGTGGTGGTCGCAATGGCGTTGAGGTGGCGGACGGATGGGTGCTGAAATATGTCTGAAAGTCGCGGCGGGGTGGGTAGCAGTTTAGTGGTCTGCGATTGTGAACAAGCGAGAGCGAGGTTTGTGTGGAATGCCGAGGCGAACTTGGCGCGTGATGCGAAAGCCATGGACAAATTGGAGAAATCCCAAAGAATTGGGCTAATGTTGCAACCGGTGAACTCCCGAATCACATCAAACCCTTGAAGTGATAATGCATAGCGATTGATGGTAAATTCTTGGGACCAATAGTAATTGGTAGCGGCTGGACAAGAACACAGGCGGGGTAACTTGTCACCATTAGCTCTGCAACTTGAATACCGTGCGAGTCTTGATGAGATAGGCGATAGTTGGCAGTGCAAAGGTGATGAAATTGTGCGTCGATCCCGAATCCACCAAGGCAGAGAACTGGTGATCGTTAATGCGGATTATCAGTTGCATAGTGTTGGTTGAAGAGATCCCAGTTAAGGCGTGTAACGAAATCTGGGGATTGTCATCTTCCTTATGATCTTCAGCAATATCATCCTCATCAAGATTTCAATCAATACAAGCGCTTGCAGATGGCCTCTTGTGAATTGTTCATCACAATTAAAGCACAAGCCTTTCTGTCTACGATCCGCCATCTCCGAAGGTGTAAGACGTCTGAACGCGCGTTGAGAAGAAGCTGCTCCTATTGTCGGCGCCGGTAGTAGTGGGACCTCCGGTGGTTTTGACAAAAGTGGAGCCATGCGTTGCGCTGGCGAAAACCTTGCTGCAGAAGGCTGTGGGTTAGAATATGGCTGCCTGGGAATCAAGCCCGGTGTATAAGAGCTTGTAGTGTCTCTCTCTTTGCTTTAGCGAGGTAGCGGCGGTGTCCAAAGAAGATGGGTTTTGTAGTTCCACGTCGGACTTAATAAGCTCTCCCAGACCGGCTAAGAATAATCCCACTTCATGCTCCGGTGAAAGATTGTCAGCGCGGCACAAAACTCTGTAAAAATCCTGAGCGTATGCTTCCACGGACCCTGTTTGCGAAGGAGAAGCGAGTTCGACCTTTGGATTGGAGCGAAAGGTGGACCAAATCGCGGTTCTGACAATTCGGAACCTAGGCCAAGATGGAATACCTTGGTTCGCTCCAATTTGTGATACCATTGCTGAGCTATGCTGTCATGTGATAAGTTGCCAACCATACTTTCTCCTCTTCGAGTGCGATGTCCCGAAAGAAGCGATCGCGGCGAGCAGCCACTCCAAAGGATCGGAGGAACCATCAAATAGAGGAAAATCCACTTTGTAGAATCTACGGAGGTGCCGCCATGGTTTGCTCGATCGAAGGATTGCGTGGCGCGAAATTATTGAATAGGTATCTTTGGCCGCGATGTGGGCGTCCTTCCATAGCAAGAACGCGCCTCAAGATTGGCATGAGCCATTGCACATTCATCTTGTCTCTTCAAGATCTTTCCAGGATCTCCTTGAGTTCGCAATTTCCGTCTTTGAGATCATCGGGAGCCATGGAGGCGATACCAATCTGTTATGTATCTTGTCTCTAGGTCGGAGATAGTAGGGATGGCCAGGGTGGGATCGACGGCCGCTTCCGTGGAGACCTCTGGATCATAGTGGTTGCCGCTTTGAACGAGAACTTAGGGTTTGGGAGAAGAGATACTTTATTTCTTAAGCGCCTCTTCGCTCAAGCGCGAGGAGGTATATATACTCTTACAGCTCCTGTTTTCATAAGACTCAGACTCTAAATGACTCGAAGGAAATCGGCTCGAGCAGGACTTCCTAACTTTGAAGACTTAGGACTTCAAACCGCGAGGCGCTCACGAGGATTAGTGGCTTGCTGTTTGGGCGCTGCCATAATGCCTTCCCCAATCTGAGTCCGTAACACAATACTGTTGGATTAACTTTAGCGATGTGATGTGAATCCATTAAGCATAATGACTTGGTGCATTTTGAAGAAAACTTTCTAGGGTGAGTGCATGCTGAATTTAATGTTTCTGACCAATGGCTATCAACTTTGATCTTCATTCTCTCTGTGAAAAGAATATAGCGGCACTCTTTAATGGTACATCTCCTTCCTCTTGAAATGTTTGGAGATGTAGATATTCGATCATGATACAATATATCATCAGCCCACAATTTTGTATTCTGAGAGAATAGAATATGAATGCATTTTGTGATAAAAACTTGCCTTTGATCCAGCTGTGATCTTTGAAGGTGAGCAGAATGGAAGCAAAATATAACACTGCTGCGACTTCAATTCATAAGGTGACGACTGATCGATTGCACGATCATAGCTTCTTTGGAAACATCATTTGACAAAAATGCTCTAAGAAATTAAATTTCTCAAAGGTTAGTGTCTGAAGCTGTTTGGTGGTGAAGCTTATAGATCTACATATATAAACCATGGGCGCAAGTGGATCACAGTTCATAAATGGGAGGATAAGTCATATGCTTAAATAAAGAAAGAGTATTTTGCAGTGAGCCTCACAAATCCGAGCGAGTTAGTTCATGCGAGAGGCAGGAAAAATCATAAAATGCCCAAATTTCTCTCATTAAAAAGGAGGGCGGGGTCTTTATTTGAACATTCGAAGTTTTGAGCTCTCAAATTCATTCCCAAAGTTAACTTTCTAGAGTACCATACTTACTTTAAGCGTAATGTAATGACAACATTGTCTATGCATAATCATGTGTGGGTAAAGAACATAACGAACCAACAAATCTCAAAGTTCGCAGGAGTTACCTTCATCGTGGTTTTCATCACTGAAGCGATCCTTCATATACAGGAAAGCGATATGATTTGATCTCCCGAGAAATCGACCTAAACAAAAATAAAAATGCAAAAAAATCAGGAATAATGGTACACCTCAATTACCTCGAAGCTTAGAACTATTTGCAAAAAGAAGCGGGTTGTACATTGGGTCATTAACTCGAAAGCTACGAGCCTATGACAAGAAAGGCTTGATATAAGGAAGCATAATAAAGAAACCACCAGAACGAATGGTTAAAAATCCGATGTGATTTACGATGGCGCCGGCGAGCAAGGTAGCCTTTTGCGTTTGTTAGAAAAGCTTTGTGAAATGAAAGCCAATTAGTAATGCAAACATGACATATCTTGATATCCTAAGAGGAGGTGATTGCATATCAACATGAATTGAGTTGTATGATTACATTTGTTTGAAGAATTGCAGCTCTTACAGGCTCCCCAAACCAGCCCTAGTGAGTTCATAGATGGCGGTGTGCTCTGATAAGTGAAAAGACAACCTTTGAATACCAAAACTATGACATTATAGATGAAATATCAGCGGCATCTTCACTTGGAAGAAAGCACTTGGTCTTGGTGTAACAATACAAAAACAACACTCGGTTGTTGCTATGATCGCATAATAATCTGAATGAATTCCACCATTCCCTCTGAGTCTACTAATTCACTCTGCAATTTAAGAAAAAACATAAACAAGAGAAATCACTCTTTGAGTATATTTGTCATTCCTTTCTTAATTTAGTGACATCATAATTCGAGAAAAGCTTTTTCAAACATTCCACCTATAACCATCCATCTCAACCCTAGGAGCATGCATAAAATCAGAACTAACACAAGCACAACCCCAATTATACGGTATTAGTTTCGCTCTTACCAATTAAATGCCTTAGTGCGATAAAACACATTGCAATCGTTGACTAAAACACGATTAATTCGAGCTGGAAGCCCGGAAGAAGCATGCAAGCGACCGTCGATCTCACCCACGGATCACGGATAGAAGCACCGTCGACAAATTTGAGACACCTTAACCCAAGCGGCCAATCCACAGCAGATTACGAGAACAAATGGTAATCGCGGAGCATTTAAACGAACAGCGAAATGCCCTTGCCCGCCCGGTCGAAGCGCAACATTTCTGCATCCGAGCCCCAAAGCGACCATAAAAAATCGAACGAAAAAACAACCACGCATACTTCTCCAAATTCAGCGAAAGCACCCGCTATTCTGCGGTTAACCCGTAAACCATCGCGCGCCCAATCTAGCAAGCGGAACCGGCCAGAGGTCAATGAGGATGCAACACGAGGACTTCCCGGAGGTCACCCATCCTAGTACTACTCTCGCCCAAGCACGCTTAACCGGAGTTACGATGGGATCCGGTGCTTTAGTCTTTGGTATGATCGCATCAGACATGTCCGCGTCAGCTTTCCCTCAACTCCTCCGCGGGACTTCCCAGGAGGTCACCCATCATACTGCTCCTCTCTTTGAAACACGCTCTACACTTTTGCAAGCGCATAAAAAATAAAATAAAGTAAAATATCATGTAACATAATAAAATATAATAAAATGAGGATGGGTGAAAACCTTGCAGGAATACGTACAATAAAATAAAATGAGGATGCAACACGAGGACTTCCCAGGAGGTCACCCATCCTAGTACTACTCTCGCCCAAGCACGCTTAACCGGAGTTACGATGGGATCCGGTGCTTTAGTCTTTGGTATGATCGCATCAGACATGTCCGCGTCAGCTTTCCCTCAACTCCTCCCTTGGGACTTCCCGGAGGTCACCCATCATACTGCTCCTCTCGCTTGAAACACGCTCTACCTGTGCAAGCAAGCGCAAAAAATAAAATAAAGTAAAATATCATGTAACATAATAAAATATAATAAAATGAGGATGGGTGAAAACCTTGCAGGAATCGTACAATAAAATAAAATGAGGATGCAACACGAGGACTTCCCAGGAGGTCACCCATCCTAGTACTACTCTCGCCCAAGCACGCTTAACCGGAGTTACGATGGGATCCGGTGCTTTAGTCTTTGGTATGATCGCATCAGACATGTCCGCGTCAGCTTTCCCCTCAACTCCTCCGCGGGACTTCCCAGGAGGTCACCCATCATCTGCTCCTCGCTTGAAACACGCTCTACTGCTGCCTGCGCAAAAAATAAAAAAATAAAATAAAGTAAAATATCATGTAACATAATAAAATATAATAAAATGAGGATGGGTGAAAACCCTTGAGGAATCGTACAATAAAATAAAATGAGGATGCAACACGAGGACTTCCCGGAGGTCACCCATCCTAGTACTACTCTCGCCCAAGCACGCTTAACCGGAGTTACGATGGGATCCGGTGCTTTAGTCTTTGGTATGATCGCATCAGACATGTCCGCGTCAGCTTTCCCCTCAACTCCTCCGCGGGACTTCCCAGGAGGTCACCCATCATACTGCTCCTCTCGCTTGAAACACGCTCTACCTGTGTTGCAAGCACGCATAAAAAAAATAAAATAAAGTAAAATATCATGTAACATAATAAAATATAATAAAATGAGGATGGGTGAAAACCTTACAGGAATCGTACAATAAAATAAAATGAGGATGCAACACGAGGACTTCCCGGAGGTCACCCATCCTAGTACTACTCTCGCCCAAGCACGCTTAACCGGAGTTCGATGGGATCCGGTGCTTTAGTCTTTGGTATGATCGCATCAGACATGTCCGCGTCAGCTTTCCCCTCAACTCCTCCCTTGGGACTTCCCAGGAGGTCACCCATCATACTGCTCCTCTCGCTTGAAACACGCTCTACCTGTTGCAACATGCAAGCGCAAAAAATAAAATAAAGTAAAATATCATGTAACATAATAAAATATAATAAAATGAGGATGGGTGAAAACCTTGCAGGAATCGTACAATAAAATAAAATGAGGATGCAACACGAGGACTTCCCGGAGGTCACCCATCCTAGTACTACTCTCGCCCAAGCACGCTTAACCGGAGTTACGATGGGATCCGGTGCTTTAGTCTTTGGTATGATCGCATCAGACATGTCCGCGTCAGCTTTCCCTCAACTCCTCCCGCGGGACTTCCCGGAGGTCACCCATCATCTGCTCCTCTCGCTTGAAACACGCTCTACGCTGCTGCAAGCGCAAAAGCATAAAAAAAATAAAATAAAGTAAAATATCATGTAACATAATAAAATATAATAAAATGAGGATGGGTGAAAACACGCAGGAATCGTACAATAAAATAAAATGAGGATGCAACACGAGGACTTCCCGGAGGTCACCCATCCTAGTACTACTCTCGCCCAAGCACGCTTAACCGGAGTTCGATGGGATCCGGTGCTTTAGTCTTTGGTATGATCGCATCAGACATGTCCGCGTCGCTTTCCCTCAACTCCTCCGCGGGACTTCCCGGGAGGTCACCCATCCTACTGCTCCTCTCGCTTGAAACACGCTCTACAGCTGTTGCAAGCGCAAAAAAATAAAATAAAGTAAAATATCATGTAACATAATAAAATATAATAAAATGAGGATGGGTGAAAACGCATGCAGGAATCGTACAATAAAATAAAATGAGGATGCAACACGAGGACTTCCCAGGAGGTCACCCATCCTAGTACTACTCTCGCCCAAGCACGCTTAACCGGAGTTACGATGGGATCCGGTGCTTTAGTCTTTGGTATGATCGCATCAGACATGTCCGCGTCAGCTTTCCCTCAACTCCTCCCTTGGGACTTCCAGGAGGTCACCCATCATACTGCTCCTCTCGCTTGAAACACGCTCTACCTGCTTTGCAAGCGCAAAAAATAAAATAAAGTAAAATATCATGTAACATAATAAAATATAATAAAATGAGGATGGGTGAAAACCTTGCAGGAATCGTACAATAAAATAAAATGAGGATGCAACACGAGGACTTCCCAGGAGGTCACCCATCCTAGTACTACTCTCGCCCAAGCACGCTTAACCGGAGTTACGATGGGATCCGGTGCTTTAGTCTTTGGTATGATCGCATCAGACATGTCCGCGTCAGCTTTCCCCTCAACTCCTCCCGCGGGACTTCCAGGAGGTCACCCATCATACTGCTCCTCTCGCTTGAAACACGCTCTCTACCATGCTGCAAAAAAATAAAAAAATAAAATAAAGTAAAATATCATGTAACATAATAAAATATAATAAAATGAGGATGGGTGAAAACCGCACGGGAATCGTACAATAAAATAAAATGAGGATGCAACACGAGGACTTCCCAGGAGGTCACCCATCCTAGTACTACTCTCGCCCAAGCACGCTTAACCGGAGTTACGATGGGATCCGGTGCTTTAGTCTTTGGTATGATCGCATCAGACATGTCCGCGTCAGCTTTCCCTCAACTCCTCCGCGGGACTTCCCGGGAGGTCACCCATCATACTGCTCCTCTCGCTTGAAACACGCTCTACCACCTTGCGCAAAAGCGCAAAAAAATAAAATAAAGTAAAATATCATGTAACATAATAAAATATAATAAAATGAGGATGGGTGAAAACCTTGCAGGAATCGTACAATAAAATAAAATGAGGATGCAACACGAGGACTTCCCAGGAGGTCACCCATCCTAGTACTACTCTCGCCCAAGCACGCTTAACCGGTTCGATGGGATCCGGTGCTTTAGTCTTTGGTATGATCGCATCAGACATGTCCGCGTCAGCTTTCCCTCAACTCCTCCGCTTGGGACTTCAGGAGGTCACCCATCATACTGCTCCTCTCGCTTGAAACACGCTCTACCTGTGCGCTGTTGCAAGCGCAAAAAAATAAAATAAAGTAAAATATCATGTAACATAATAAAATATAATAAAATGAGGATGGGTGAAAACGCTTGCAGGAATCGTACAATAAAATAAAATGAGGATGCAACACGAGGACTTCCCGGAGGTCACCCATCCTAGTACTACTCTCGCCCAAGCACGCTTAACCGGAGTTACGGATTGATGGGATCCGGTGCTTTAGTCTTTGGTATGATCGCATCAGACATGTCCGCGTCAGCTTTCCCCTCAACTCCTCCGCGGGACTTCCCAGGAGGTCACCCATCATACTGCTCCTCTCTTGAAACACGCTCTACCACCTTGTTGCAAGCGCATAAAAAAAAAAATAAAATAAAGTAAAATATCATGTAACATAATAAAATATAATAAAATGAGGATGGGTGAAAACCGCTTGCAGGAATCGTACAATAAAATAAAATGAGGATGCAACACGAGGACTTCCCAGGAGGTCACCCATCCTAGTACTACTCTCGCCCAAGCACGCTTAACCGGAGTTCGATGGGATCCGGTGCTTTAGTCTTTGGTATGATCGCATCAGACATGTCCGCGTCAGCTTTCCCTCAACTCCTCCGCTTGGGACTTCCCAGGAGGTCACCCATCATACTGCTCCTCTCGCTTGAAACACGCTCTACCCTGCGCAAAGCAAAAAAAAAATAAAATAAAGTAAAATATCATGTAACATAATAAAATATAATAAAATGAGGATGGGTGAAAACCTTGCAGGAATCGTACAATAAAATAAAATGAGGATGCAACACGAGGACTTCCCAGGAGGTCACCCATCCTAGTACTACTCTCGCCCAAGCACGCTTAACCGGAGTTCGATGGGATCCGGTGCTTTAGTCTTTGGTATGATCGCATCAGACATGTCCGCGTCAGCTTTCCCTCAACTCCTCCTTGGGACTTCCAGGAGGTCACCCATCATACTGCTCCTCTCGCTTGAAACACGCTCTACCACTGTTTGCAAGCGCAAAAAAAAAATAAAATAAAGTAAAATATCATGTAACATAATAAAATATAATAAAATGAGGATGGGTGAAAACACTTGCAGGAATACGTACAATAAAATAAAATGAGGATGCAACACGAGGACTTCCCGGAGGTCACCCATCCTAGTACTACTCTCGCCCAAGCACGCTTAACCGGAGTTACGATGGGATCCGGTGCTTTAGTCTTTGGTATGATCGCATCAGACATGTCCGCGTCAGCTTTCCCCTCAACTCCTCCCGCGGGACTTCCCGGGAGGTCACCCATCATACTGCTCCTCTCGCTTGAAACACGCTCTACCACTTGCAAGCGCAAGCGCATAAAAAATAAAATAAAGTAAAATATCATGTAACATAATAAAATATAATAAAATGAGGATGGGTGAAAACCTTGCAGGAATCGTACAATAAAATAAAATGAGGATGCAACACGAGGACTTCCCGGAGGTCACCCATCCTAGTACTACTCTCGCCCAAGCACGCTTAACCGGAGTTACGATGGGATCCGGTGCTTTAGTCTTTGGTATGATCGCATCAGACATGTCCGCGTCAGCTTTCCCTCAACTCCTCCGCTTGGGACTTCCCGGAGGTCACCCATCATACTGCTCCTCTCGCTTGAAACACGCTCTACCTGCTTGCGCAAGCATAAAAAATAAAAAAATAAAATAAAGTAAAATATCATGTAACATAATAAAATATAATAAAATGAGGATGGGTGAAAACCTTGCAGGAATACGTACAATAAAATAAAATGAGGATGCAACACGAGGACTTCCCAGGAGGTCACCCATCCTAGTACTACTCTCGCCCAAGCACGCTTAACCGGAGTTACGATGGGATCCGGTGCTTTAGTCTTTGGTATGATCGCATCAGACATGTCCGCGTCAGCTTTCCCTCAACTCCTCCCGCGGGACTTCCGGGAGGTCACCCATCATACTGCTCCTCTCGCTTGAAACACGCTCTACCTGCGTTGCAAGCGCAAAAAAATAAAAAAATAAAATAAAGTAAAATATCATGTAACATAATAAAATATAATAAAATGAGGATGGGTGAAAACCTTGCAGGAATCGTACAATAAAATAAAATGAGGATGCAACACGAGGACTTCCCAGGAGGTCACCCATCCTAGTACTACTCTCGCCCAAGCACGCTTAACCGGAGTTACGATGGGATCCGGTGCTTTAGTCTTTGGTATGATCGCATCAGACATGTCCGCGTCAGCTTTCCCTCAACTCCTCCGCGGGACTTCCCAGGAGGTCACCCATCATACTGCTCCTCTCGCTTGAAACACGCTCTACCACATTTGCGCATAAAAAAATAAAATAAAGTAAAATATCATGTAACATAATAAAATATAATAAAATGAGGATGGGTGAAAACCGCAGGAATCGTACAATAAAATAAAATGAGGATGCAACACGAGGACTTCCCAGGAGGTCACCCATCCTAGTACTACTCTCGCCCAAGCACGCTTAACCGGAGTTACGATGGGATCCGGTGCTTTAGTCTTTGGTATGATCGCATCAGACATGTCCGCGTCAGCTTTCCCCTCAACTCCTCCCTTGGGACTTCCAGGAGGTCACCCATCATACTGCTCCTCTCTTGAACACGCTCTACCTGCTTTGCAAGCGCATAAAAAAATAAAATAAAGTAAAATATCATGTAACATAATAAAATATAATAAAATGAGGATGGGTGAAAACGCTTGCAGGAATACGTACAATAAAATAAAATGAGGATGCAACACGAGGACTTCCCGGAGGTCACCCATCCTAGTACTACTCTCGCCCAAGCACGCTTAACCGGAGTTACGATGGGATCCGGTGCTTTAGTCTTTGGTATGATCGCATCAGACATGTCCGCGTCGCTTTCCCCTCAACTCCTCCTTGGGACTTCCCGGGAGGTCACCCATCATACTGCTCCTCTCGCTTGAAACACACGCTCTACCTTGCTGCAAAGCATAAAAAATAAAATAAAGTAAAATATCATGTAACATAATAAAATATAATAAAATGAGGATGGGTGAAAACCGCTTGCAGGAATCGTACAATAAAATAAAATGAGGATGCAACACGAGGACTTCCCGGAGGTCACCCATCCTAGTACTACTCTCGCCCAAGCACGCTTAACCGGAGTTACGATGGGATCCGGTGCTTTAGTCTTTGGTATGATCGCATCAGACATGTCCGCGTCAGCTTTCCCCTCAACTCCTCCCTTGGGACTTCCCGGGAGGTCACCCATCATACTGCTCCTCTCGCTTGAAACACGCTCTACCTGTTGCAAGCAAAAAAAAATAAAATAAAGTAAAATATCATGTAACATAATAAAATATAATAAAATGAGGATGGGTGAAAACCGCTTGAGGAATCGTACAATAAAATAAAATGAGGATGCAACACGAGGACTTCCCAGGAGGTCACCCATCCTAGTACTACTCTCGCCCAAGCACGCTTAACCGGAGTTACGATGGGATCCGGTGCTTTAGTCTTTGGTATGATCGCATCAGACATGTCCGCGTCAGCTTTCCCTCAACTCCTCCGCGGGACTTCCCGGGAGGTCACCCATCATACTGCTCCTCTCGCTTGAAACACGCTCTACCTGTGCGCAAAGCATAAAAAAATAAAATAAAGTAAAATATCATGTAACATAATAAAATATAATAAAATGAGGATGGGTGAAAACCTTGCGAGGAATCGTACAATAAAATAAAATGAGGATGCAACACGAGGACTTCCCGGAGGTCACCCATCCTAGTACTACTCTCGCCCAAGCACGCTTAACCGGAGTTCGATGGGATCCGGTGCTTTAGTCTTTGGTATGATCGCATCAGACATGTCCGCGTCAGCTTTCCCCTCAACTCCTCCGCGGGACTTCCCAGGAGGTCACCCATCATCTGCTCCTCTCTTGAACACGCTCTACTACTTGCGCAAGCGCAAGCGCATAAAAAAATAAAATAAAGTAAAATATCATGTAACATAATAAAATATAATAAAATGAGGATGGGTGAAAACACTTGCGGGAATCGTACAATAAAATAAAATGAGGATGCAACACGAGGACTTCCCAGGAGGTCACCCATCCTAGTACTACTCTCGCCCAAGCACGCTTAACCGGAGTTACGATGGGATCCGGTGCTTTAGTCTTTGGTATGATCGCATCAGACATGTCCGCGTCAGCTTTCCCCTCAACTCCTCCCGCGGGACTTCCCGGGAGGTCACCCATCATACTGCTCCTCTGCTTGAAACACGCTCTACAGCTTGCGCAAAAAGCGCAAAAAATAAAATAAAGTAAAATATCATGTAACATAATAAAATATAATAAAATGAGGATGGGTGAAAACCATACGGGAATCGTACAATAAAATAAAATGAGGATGCAACACGAGGACTTCCCAGGAGGTCACCCATCCTAGTACTACTCTCGCCCAAGCACGCTTAACCGGAGTTACGATGGGATCCGGTGCTTTAGTCTTTGGTATGATCGCATCAGACATGTCCGCGTCAGCTTTCCCTCAACTCCTCCGCGGGACTTCCCAGGAGGTCACCCATCATACTGCTCCTCTCGCGCGAAACACGCTCTACCACTGTGCGCAAGCGCAAAAAAAAATAAAATAAAGTAAAATATCATGTAACATAATAAAATATAATAAAATGAGGATGGGTGAAAACCTTGCAGGAATACGTACAATAAAATAAAATGAGGATGCAACACGAGGACTTCCCGGAGGTCACCCATCCTAGTACTACTCTCGCCCAAGCACGCTTAACCGGAGTTACGATGGGATCCGGTGCTTTAGTCTTTGGTATGATCGCATCAGACATGTCCGCGTCAGCTTTCCCCTCAACTCCTCCGCGGGACTTCCCAGGAGGTCACCCATCATACTGCTCCTCTCGCTTGAAACACGCTCTACCTGTGTTGCAAGCGCAAAAAATAAAATAAAGTAAAATATCATGTAACATAATAAAATATAATAAAATGAGGATGGGTGAAAACGCTTGCAGGAATCGTACAATAAAATAAAATGAGGATGCAACACGAGGACTTCCCGGAGGTCACCCATCCTAGTACTACTCTCGCCCAAGCACGCTTAACCGGAGTTACGATGGGATCCGGTGCTTTAGTCTTTGGTATGATCGCATCAGACATGTCCGCGTCAGCTTTCCCTCAACTCCTCCGCGGGACTTCCCAGGAGGTCACCCATCATACTGCTCCTCTCGCTTGAAACACGCTCTACTGTTGCAAGCGCAAAAAATAAAATAAAGTAAAATATCATGTAACATAATAAAATATAATAAAATGAGGATGGGTGAAAACACTTGAGGAATACGTACAATAAAATAAAATGAGGATGCAACACGAGGACTTCCCAGGAGGTCACCCATCCTAGTACTACTCTCGCCCAAGCACGCTTAACCGGAGTTACGATGGGATCCGGTGCTTTAGTCTTTGGTATGATCGCATCAGACATGTCCGCGTCAGCTTTCCCCTCAACTCCTCCCGGGACTTCCCAGGAGGTCACCCATCCATCTGCTCCTCTCTTGAAACACGCTCTACCTGTGCTTGCGCAAAGCATAAAAAATAAAATAAAGTAAAATATCATGTAACATAATAAAATATAATAAAATGAGGATGGGTGAAAACCTTGCAGGAATCGTACAATAAAATAAAATGAGGATGCAACACGAGGACTTCCCGGAGGTCACCCATCCTAGTACTACTCTCGCCCAAGCACGCTTAACCGGAGTTACGATGGGATCCGGTGCTTTAGTCTTTGGTATGATCGCATCAGACATGTCCGCGTCAGCTTTCCCCTCAACTCCTCCGCGGGACTTCCCGGGAGGTCACCCATCATACTGCTCCTCGCTTGAAACACGCTCTACCTGTGTTGCAAGCAAGCAAAAAATAAAATAAAGTAAAATATCATGTAACATAATAAAATATAATAAAATGAGGATGGGTGAAAACCTTGCGGGAATCGTACAATAAAATAAAATGAGGATGCAACACGAGGACTTCCCGGAGGTCACCCATCCTAGTACTACTCT